>APFE030779082.1:0-17213 GCA_000404065.3 Pinus taeda | reverse complement strand
CTAGAGAGTGCCTCTCGACGCCATAATAAATAAAATGATCACCATTATAATAAATTTCATCACTTTAAAAAAAAATTAATATTAATATTTCATTTTATTTTATTTTATTTATCGCATGTCCCCTTATAGACTACCAACAAATCATTCTAGGTGGCATGGTTTTCCTTAAATAATAGTGATGAACCATCCTGCATTAGTGGATAGCAACCATAAATAATCACCCTAACCATGAAATTGGAAAACAACTACACTTCCTATCTGAAATTGGAGAACACTTCCTATCCTCATGCGCAGATCTCGTGGTAAGATCTAGATATGCATATGGAAATTCCTCGCAATTATTAGATAGACTAAATTATAATACATTTACCCGTTGTTGAAAAAAAAAAGACTTTAAAACTGCAACGAGAGTTTTTGTTAACCAAATACATATGTGGAAATATTTTATAATGCTCGTAATGATTTTATTTATTGTTGAGGAAGTGCACAATGAGGCACAATGTTTGAAACTCTCACCACAATGATGAGTGATTTTGAAAATATGGCTTCAGTGCATGGAATTAATGGTGCCTTACACGTGTTTTTGGTGGCCGTACAATTATTTATGCTAATAAAATAGATTTTAAGGACCACCAACAAGACAAAATTAAGGACATGAAGGTCCACCCCAACATGATGGTAACCTACGTGTGGAGTAAGTAGCATAATGGTAACCTAGATTGAAATTTCCATGTGGTAAACTCTAAAACCTTAGTTGACATTTTGACTGTAAATAAATTAAGAGACTTTATAGAGCCAAAAACTTTTTGACATTTTTATTATGAAAAAAAAAATTAAGAACAAGGCCCACCCCCACACTCACCAACATATAGAGTAAGAACAAAATTTAAGAACAAGAATGTCCACCCCTACACTAACCAACCAAACATATTAAGTAATGCTTAATTATATTAAAATTTTCCATGCTTATATCTTAACATTTTAGAGTAAATAATGAATATTTATATTTAAAAAAATTCCATTCTTGTATCCTAAGATATCAAAATAGTTTATAGGGTAAATTTTCTTTGGCAAGTATTGACTCTCCTCTTTCGTGAGGAGGGGGGTTTTCAGGTCTCCTAAAACAAGTTTGAAAATGTGTTTTTCATTGTGAGTTTATTTTTTTTGGTGGTATTTGTTTTAGGATTTTTATTAATAGTCCAAATAAAGCAAAATGTATTTGATGTTTTTTGAATCGTAATATTGACCTGGTCAGAAGACCAATAATTTACTAACAAAAGAGCAACTGCATATTTAAATAAGTTGACATGGTGGTCTTAACAATGCAAGAAAAACCATGGATACTAGTAGACAAGAAATTACAAACTAAGAACGGATACCTTAAAAAGAGCACAATGACAAAATAGATATATGAAATTGTAGCTTATAATGCCATGAGAACGAAAAGCCAACACCTGACGAAAAGAAAAAATAAAATATGGATTCATTCATCCAAAAAAATCACCATGAGATCTAGAGAGGTAGGTACAGTGGCCATGTTGAGTGGAGGAGCATTAATAACTGCCTGCCCTTTTTGAGGTGCCTCTGAATCAGTATCAGAATCTGAGATTATATAACATTCCATTTTATTCATATGAACCACCATGTCGTCCATATCATAACGAATATCCCTTAGGATCCTCTTTAGTTCCTCCTCACCGACGAATAGCTTGTAATTATCTACATGTTTATCTCGAAGCACCATGTGAAGAAGAGTTTCCATCTACCTGTGTGTTGAAATTGAGTGCAAAAAGTATAATCTTCTCCCCCTCCATTTGTTTGGATCGAGTACCCATTTGGTGTTACCACTACAAACTTTCGAATCTGAATAATATAAGCGATCTCCAAATTCCTTTGCTTCAAGGGTGTGAATTTCCTTCCGCGCTTCCAAAGGAACAATGTCAAAGAAGTTTGCAACTGACTCCTAGCCAAAAAGGTGACAATGCTTGGAAGAATATTCCCCCGGCGTTCCACCCCTTCGATTGAGCATATGTTGACACGGTGTCATATGAGACCAATACCTGCAAAAAATATCGACAAGGAAAAACTGGAACAACCCACTAAACTGGCGATAGTTCACGATGGGCCAGAATAGGACGATTATGACCCTAAATACCAAGTAAGAAATGATGGATGGGCTGGAGTGAGAAACTGAAAATTCAAGACTGAGATCATCGAGGAACCTACAACTCATTGTGTCAAGACCAAAGTGGGTACTACAACCTTGATAAAGCAAGATGGACAAGGGATTAACCTCTTGTGACTTCCGAATTATCCCTTGGAGCATGCAACTAGAATGACAATTAAAAAAAAAATAGAAAAGGAACGGCTATACCAGACTCCAACAACCAAGACGGAACAATTAAACAAGATTCTTGATGCCTCGGAAGATTGAAAGTTTGTGGAGCGTAGAACAACAACCAACTCAAAGGAGGGACCAAACGAGGAGTTATGCAGGAAACAGACAAAGACATCAGTGACTGAAGCTTAACCCCATGAAACCCACTGTAATATATCTTTCCACATGGCTACAATGGAATAGTGACCGACTGAGATACCACACACCAATAATTGTTCCTATATTGTCTATGATGAGGGTTAGAGACAATATAGCAGTTTTCATAGACCAGGAACAAGAATGATGGGTGTACCGTGAGTGGAATAGAAATGATAATCGCTACCTTGAGTACACGATGGAAGTTCGCCACCTTCAAATTTCAGATGAACTATTATACAAAGATACAAACTAGAGGTTGTATTTAGAAGACATGAAACAAAGATGAGAGAAGACGTAGAAAGTATGCCAAGTTTGTTTCTGCTCCCCAGGTTCCTCCATCCTAATACCATGTATTATGATGAAGACAGTAATGTATCGCAATCGAATGTCACATAGCTTCTTAGTCGCATCCAATTGCCTAAATGTTTGTAGAACCTCCATACCTGGAAAAATTAAGCAGATGGAATGTCGAGACAGTTTGGAAAACCTAGATACATGGTGCCCCATCGTTGCGAATTTAATGTGATAACCCTCACACCATATGATGCTAATGTGTAAATTAATTCCCCTCCATGCATAATTAGTCTTAGGCCAAGTGGAGGCCATGGCTTTCTCTCCAAGGGTCGCCTCCAGCTTGGCCAAAGACAATCTTGTTGCATGCTACTAATGAGACACCCCCATCAAGGAACATCATGTGTACTTTTTTCCTATCCTGATCAACCCATTTTTGTAGTTCCTAGAGAGACTGGTGTTGCTGCCATTTCATCCATTCCTCATCTAATGCTAATTCTTTCTCACAATTTCCCCATTTAGGTAGACAATTTGTGGCCTTGTTACCCTCCCATTTGGTGTGAACGGGGATAACATAGTCAAAAGTTAACAATATGTCCCTTATGTTATTTGTAGCTTCTTGGAGGTGCCAATTGTTGATAATTTTGTTAGGTGGGTGACGTAAGAGGATTTTTTGCACCATATTGATCGCTATTTGAGAGTCCCCCTGAACCTGTAAAAAACACATCCCTTTCCTTACAGTGATTTGAAGAAATTTCTCTAATGCCCAAATTCTGCCAAATTGTTAGTAGTTTTCCCACAATAAAAAACATAAACAAGAACGAGCATTAAATTATCATCTCACAAGATTCCACCAAAACCAGCTTCACCTGGGTTACTGCTTGAAGTGCTGTCAAAAATCAAAACGAAAAAGGATTGGGGGGGGGTATAAGAAAGATCTTTCCATTTGGGTTTGTCCTGTGAACATTATATGAAGGAAAAACCTTGTCAACTACCAATTTTAGTGTTGTTAAAATAAGCACAGCCTCTACATCAATTTTACCATCTCCCATATATGGAAAATGCACTAGCAGGGTTTTTCTAATGTTGGTACAAATTATTTCTTACACCACATGAGAAGGTATATGTTCACCTTCGAACAACCTTATGTTTCTCCCCTTCCAAAAATTCCATATCAAGAAACCTAAAATTAGGTTCCAAACCCTTATTATCCACGGAAGCTTAGGCTTTGCTTGAAACCTTTCATTCATTCAACTTTTGATATCCATTGTAATTAGGAAACAACGATTAAATAAGGCATGAGAAAATTGCCATATTTTTTGCGAATAGGTGCAAGAGATGAATAGGCGACTTCTTGTATTTTCTTCCTAGAAGCATAGTGTGCATCTTGATGGGCCCTCAAAGCCTTTCCTTTGCAAATTATCCCAAGCAAATGCTCTTCCCCATGCTATCATCCAAAGAAAAATGGAGACTTTGGGCCACCCGCAATTCTTCCATATATTACCTCAAATGTGATTATCCCCTTGAGGTTGTAGGCCAAGTAATAAAGAATATGCATCTCCTATAAAAAAGGTTCCTAATTGTCATTCCCCCAATGTAATATATCATTTTAGAAGAGCATCTTATCCTTATGCATTGCCGGTACCTATGGAGATATACCCACGGTAAAGAATTATTTGAATTTTCCCATTTGATTTGAGTTTTACACTGTCTCCATCTATGAAGTGGTTCCATAGGACTCCAATAATTTGCTTCGTTAATACATCCTTGGGACCACATTTGTATTTCATTAAAATTGCTTCCTTCACTTAAAGGAGGATCTTTTTTCCATGATTCCTTCCAAAAGAGTGCAATTTTGTCATCTCCTATATCCAAAAAAGCATATTTTTCACCAAGTCCTTTGCCTCATAAGCCCAGTTCCATATTTTTGAACCTTTTATAGAATCTTGCAGTTGTAATCTATCTACCTATTGAGCGATAGTTGGGTATTTCCTCTCTCAAATACTCTTCCGAGCTTGATTACCTCGCTATACCCATAAGCACCACAACTTCATTGCATAAGCCTTGCTCATAAGAGAGGGATCCCTGAGGCCCAAACTGCCATGTAATTTTGGTACAATTATCTTTTCCCAACCAACCAGAGCCCACTTGTTTGTTGTGTCCAAGCCTTTCCATAGAAAATTGGTTCAAAGAGTTCTTAGGGCATGACAAACGTTGTTTAGGATTAGCATTAGAGATAGTTGATAATTCGAGGGCGCTTGGAGAATTGCTTTCACCATGACCAGTCTACTAGGGAAATTTAGGTTTCTAGTCAACCAATTGTTCATTCTACGTCATGTATTCTCCATTATCTTTTCCCATGTGGATGCTCTATGATAATTCAATACTATCGATATTCCCAAGTATTTAGATGGTAGACTCCTAAAGTATAACCTATTGCCTGAAATAGTTTGTGTTGCATCAATTCTGGACAGTTAAAGAAAAATATTTGTGTTTTATCTTTATTAACTTCACTCCATGAAGCAGATATGAAGATTTAGAGAAGCTTCTCCAACCTTGCCAACTCTCCCCTTGTAGGTAGGCCAAACAATATTACATCATCAACAAACTGAAGATGAGTAATTGGGAAGTCCCTCTCATATAATCGAAGGCCATAGATATAGACTTCCTCCCCTACATTCTGAAACAATCTCCTGAGCCCTTCCATAACTAGAATGAAAAGAAATAGAGACAAAGTATCACCTTATTTGATGCCTCTAGAAGGATGAATGATCTATGAGGGTGATCCAATTACTAGGACAGAGTAAAAAATTGTGGAGATTAGCAGATCCACCCACTCCAACCATTGTTCTAAGAAATCAAAATCTTGTAAGACTTGTAATAAAAACGACTAGAGAATTCTATCATATGCTTTAGATAGATCCAACTTTATGAGCATACTCAGGTGTTTATGCTTTTTCAGTGAGTGGATTATTTCTTATACTACTATAATGAAATCTGCAATATGCCTAACTTCAACAAAACCTGTTTGGGATGGAGATATCAAATTTGGTAGTATTGGTTTCATTCTATTCACTATCACTGTGGAAATAATTGTAACAACCCTGAATTAAAAGTTATTGCAATAAAAGTTAATAAAGTTAAAATAAGACCATGGGCAAGGGACACCTATTCCAAGCTAAATGTTGGGAAAAATATCCTAGTGGGCATCACTTGTTGTGTTTTATGGCTAAGGGAAATTGACAAAGGCAATAACTAAGGCTTTGGAAAGGAAAAAATGTATTTTTGGCACATTATTTATGAAAATAATGGAAACTAGGAGAAAATAAAGGTGAAAGGTCACAGGTTGCATGTGAGGAGGAAAATGAAGGAAAATATTGGAAAATGAAGAAATTAGAGGCCTCAATAATAAAAAGGATTTTGAGTATTAGTTCATAGCTCTTGTTGGTTTAGCTTTTTGTCAGTTTAGTGTTAGAATTTGTCTAAAAGAGGAGAAAGCACCAAGAGGAGAAAGAAAGTAAGCAATCAAGGAAAGAAAAGGAAAAGAAATGAAGGACAAGCAAAGTAAAGGAAGGAAAGGATCAAGCAGATTCAACGAGGATACTTGCAGGTAATAGATTGAATGTGTGATTTCCTAGTTGGTTTTGACATGCATGGTATATGAATGTTGGTATATGGTTTTCTTGTTGTCATTGGCATGGATTTTGTCGGTATTCGACAATGTATTTTAACCCAGCCTTGTCATTTCTAGATAGCCATGGTGTGATGGGATTGTTCTCGGTTTGAGCTTTGGATTGCTGGATGGTTTTGGAATTTGGGGTGAGGTGGTATCAGGAAAATTCCCAAATTCCTAGGAATTCCTTGACTAGTAATGGTAGGATACATGGTAAAGCCTGAGGGTGGAGACAGGAAAATTCCTCAAGGGTGGTGAAGAAATTTTGAGGCATCCAAGCTTGTTTCAGTTTTGTGATCTCAACATCAATTTAGGTGTGATCACAGTATGGAGAAGGTGGAGGTAGTTTAACCTTTGGATTCCATTGGTTGTTTATGGATTGGTTTATCCCATGAGATCCCACAGTCATGCTTGGAATATGGCATGTGGGTGATTGGCTGAAATAAAGATTTGGTTCAACCAATCTATGGTCAGGTGGTTCATGGAAGTCCCAAACTCAGATGTCTTTTGTGTATATTAAATAAAATATAAGTTTCTCTCTTTGATTATTAAATGTACTTGGTATTATGTGTCATTAATTATTATTCTCTCATTGTTATTTATTTGGTTATATGTTGGCTATAAGCATGGTTATATGATAGATCTCAGTCACGGCTCTATTCATGTTTTTACTTGTAACTGAATGAATAATGGATGCAAGACATAATTGTTGTTAAGATAGCTAATGAGAGAAGGTAGTGACCCTTCTTGTTAAACCTCGGATAACTTTTCAATCCCTTATGTTCAGACTTGCATTCATTGCCTGTAGGTTGCATATCTACCAAGTGTTTTTCAAAATGTCAGTCCCAGTTGCGATAGTCAAGTCAAGTCATGGCTCCAGTTTTTGGTTTACAAACATTGTCTTCATGTCTTTTATGAGTTCTGGAAGTTTCATATTTTTTTGGGCAGAGGCTAAGCCCCAACACTGGAAAATAGCCTTAATTATTTTAGTTGATGGAAAAGCACTAGCAGAAAAAGGCCACAGTCACATTGACGCAGGCCTATAGGAGTGACTGGGAACCCATAGTCGCATGGAGGCATTGGCAGGGGAGCGATTGGGGCTCTAGGTCAAGGAAAAGGTGAGTTGTCTCAGGGATTGGACTCCTGGAGGGGTTGGGTTACTCCTAGGGGCCTTGTGGCATCTGAGGGACGTCAGTAAGGTCTAGTTATGTCAACTCCATTTCCTTAAGGTCATCTAGCAGGTTGATTCATATCATAGTATCCCCTCATCTCAAGTTTACCATAGGTAAGCCAGTGAAAGTGGGTAGATATGAGAGGAGGCACGTCAAAATAATCTTATAGATGACATTACAAAGTGCTATGCATCGGAAGCCTTCCTGACTTTTTGATTTGCTTGGTTTTGGTACCAAATATATGAATGTAGCATTCAATTCTAGTAGTATGCTTCTAGTTTGTCCTAATTCTTCAACTACCTCATGGACCTCTTTTCCTATAAAACTCCAGCAAGCCTGATAGAATTTGGAGGTCTACCCAACCAATCCTGGTGCTTTATTTTTTGGCATATTCATTACTATTGCTTCCACTTCCAACAAATAAATTAGTCTCGCCAGTGCTTTATTTTGTTCTTGATTAATAATTCTTGGAATATGTTGAATAACTAAGGTGTTCGATTCAGAGGACCCTAACCCAATCTCAGTCCATAGATCGGTAATGTAATGGACTAATTCACATTATATACCATATTGGGAAAGTTGTCTCCCACCCTCTTTATCTATAATGGAGAATATTTTTTTATGAAGACAATGTTGAATTACAGCATTATGAAAGAACTTAGTATTTCGATCCACCTCCTTCAACCACTAAATCCTAGATTTTTGCTTCCATAAAATCTCCACCTACTTCCATCTTTATTCTAACTTACCTAAGATGTCAATGTCATCCATTTCCAACTCTTTGGTTCTACCATCCCAGCTAAATATTTGTTGTATGAGAGATATCTTGTTTTCCATATCTCTCTTGTCTTTTAATATGTTCCCGAAAATCTACTTATTCTAGTTTTTATTTTTGGATTTCAGCTGCTTCAACTTTAGTTGGAATACTCTCATCTTTGTGTGACCTTCAATATGTATTCTTTTCCACCATTCCTTTAACAGGTCAACAAATCCTTTCGATTGGAACCAGAAATTTTCAAAACGAAAAGGATGATTTAATGGAGGTTCTTTTAGATCAATTTCCACTCTGACTGGCTAGAGATTGGAACCCATACATGGCAGTATAGAGGCTTCAATAAACAAGCCTCTTTATATGACAACTTCTAATAACGAAAAACAATATAGTCGATAAGGAATTTTATTCCTCCCCCCCCCCACGATTGTTCCAGGTTGAAGCAATCGTTGATTGTAGGGATATTGAACAAACGAAGAGTCTTTATCAATTCATCGAAACCCACTAAAATAGGGTCCAACTAACTGTTACCACCCTTTTTCTCCTAAGGCAACCTTATTATATTAAAATTTCCACCCATAACCCATAGTGAGTTTCCTACCAATTGCTTCATAGTTTGTCGCTACTTCAAGAAGGATTGTTTTTCCAAAGGGATTGAGGGACCATAGACCGCTGACAGGAAGACAATGTCATTTTCTCCCACATATCGAAATTTACCTGTGATATATGTATGTGATGCAAACCATTCCGGAAATAGTACCGAATGAGGATTCCACCACACTATTATCCCACCTACATGTTCAATGGCATCGATAGATGTGTGCTCACATCCTTTCCAACAAAAGCTAACTATGGTGTCCATTTTCTTTTCTACCAATTTTGTTTCTTGTAAGATTACTATTGTTGGGTTTTCCTTTCTTATTATATCTTTAAGATAGCATTTCTTACCTCTATTGTTGACGCCCCTTATATTCCATGAAATAATTTTCATTTATGAAGGGTTGTTGAGTTGCAAGTCCTTTTATGGGTTGGTTGATGATTGTTCTGGGCTGCTCTGGTTCATCCCCCATGTTTTTCCTTGCTTCACGTTTTGGTTTTGTTACCTTCTTCTTTGTCTCCTTATTTAGTTCTTTTAACAAAATTTCTTTGCCTTTATCTTTGAATGCTTGAAAGGCTTGAGCTATTAGGTCCCCTGGGGCGGTTCGCTTTTTTTATTTCCATTGAAGATAGGATTTAGAGTTCCTTTCTTTCTCCTCTTTAGGAAGATCTCTAAAGTCTTCCATAACCCATTCGTTTATCGTTGAGACTAATATCTATTCTTCTTCTGAGAGAACTAGTAAAAAAATTCCCAATAGAGGAACCACTTCCTCAAAGCCTGGGAGTGTCAGTAGATTAGAGCTACATTTTGGGTTTTCTTCATCCTCCAATTTAAGTTCAAAGGCCATATTTTCTATGGGTTGCTCAATTGGAAGGATTTCCATATGAGTAGCATCAAGATCTTGAATATCCTCCTCCATAGCATCAAGTATAGAGAATTTTTTATTTCCTCAAAGTCCAGTTTGTGAATTGGGGGTTGATGTTGTTGGTTGCGACGTTGATTGGGAACTCATATGAACCCATAATTAACCATCGAACCACCTAAATTATGTTATTCTTTTTTCAGAGGACATTCTCGAATGAGATGGCAATATTTAGGGAAGAGTCTACATCGGAACAAAACATGCCCATAGTCTAAGGGTTGTTTCCAAATTTCTCCCTAGTAGTCGAGTTCTATGGAATTTGACAGTAGTTGTGAGATATTCATGTATACACATAACCTAGTGTATGATGTGTTTCTCCCTCTTTTGGTAACCTCTGAAACTTTTACAAATTGACCCGAGACTTGGCATATTCCTTCAAATATTTCTAGTATATGTAATTCCGTTGGGAAGGAATATGAGCTTACCCATATAGGCACCTATGTGAATTCCTTCTTGTCTGAGTTGAAAAAAGATTCTCAGTGCCTTATATAGAGAACCACATCATTAAGGAAGTAAGGTCTTCCTTCAAAAATGTGATCTTTGTATTCTAGGTTTGAAAAAATGACTATAAAGAAACCTTTGGGTCCTAACGCAAGTCTACCTCTCCCTTTGGTTTCCAATTGGCTTGAATCTAGCATTCAATTTCTTTCTTTATTGACCACATTCCAATAAAATTACAGATAAAAGCATGATCTCTCATCCTTTTCCTTTGCTCATGAAGACAACTAACCTTGAAGGGAATTTCATGTTTTTGTGAGGCTTTGGGAAACACATTTGCCCCTCAATCCCTTTTTCCACAAATCACTCATGACATGAAGACACTGAGTTCCCGAAAGGACCGCTTCTCAGCTCCAGTGTTCAACTCGTCCTCTGATTTCATGCCAAAAATGTTTCGAAAGGAGGGGACACCCCTTCCTACCTTGGAATTCATGTATGTGAAAAGCCCTTATTCCTAGCAATATTGAACAAGCCCATTAAAAATTCCAAAATGGAGAGTAGGAGAGAAGAGTCGCTACCTCTTGAAACCAAAATTCTGTCACGACGAATTGATTTTATAGATGTGAATCTTGTCGATTATTAACAAACTAGCACTGGACATGCGCAACTCCGCTTTGGTTCAATCGCTTCCACCAACCTTCAATTGCTTTCCATTGTTTGCACCCGCAAACTTCATTTTGATAGTGCATGGTTATTACTTTTTAAGGTAATTTTAAAAATGTGTTTTTCATTATGAATCTATTTATGAGAGAGCATGAAAATAACTTTTTAAGGCTTTATCATGGAAGTCCTTACTTTGTTGTAGGCATATTGAATTTTAAAATATTTTAGTTACTTTGTTTTAAAATAACGCATTTTTATTATTTTAATTTTCAAGGTATTGTTTTTGGTTTTTCTTTTTCTTTTTCATTTTACTTTTTGAATGCGAAGAGTTTAATTCTTGAATATTATAAGGTTAGTTTATTGGTCATATAGTTTGTTACTGTATGTTAATTTCAAAATTAGGTTATATTATTAATATAGTTTACTATTAAATGTTAATTTAAAGATATTTTTTGCATTTAAAAGTATTTTCACAATTTAACATTGTGTTTATGAAATATCATTTAGATCTAGATGTAAGTTATTATTAACGATTGTGGGTGGCAAGTTTCTATTATCAATTTAGGATCATAGAATTTCAAAATGCTCAATACTATACATATTTTTGGGTAATTCCTTCTATATTATTAATCTTAAGAAAATTTACAAATATTTAACAAGTAATGTACAAGTTATTACAAGGAATAATCAAAATATTACTCCGTGGTTGATTTCAAATTAAAACTAAGTAAAAACTAATTTGTACAACAATTCAAAACCAATCTACCAGTTAAGAATAAAAATTTCTTCTATTCCTTCAGAAAATCAATTAGGCAATTATATTATTACATAAAATAAACCTATTATTGTTGCTACAAAAATCCACTACATCTATTATTCTAAAGTGTACTTGATATTGAAAGAAAACAAAGTAAACTACTTTACATAAGATATACTACTGAAAATACAATAAAATATAGACATGCTTCAACAATATAATACAACAAATAAAACAAAGTATGATTATTTTACTGAAAATAATTTACGATCATGGAAAAATGGCATCTGTCTTAAATATTGAGAATAACAATTAATGAAACATAATACATACAAAGAATATAGATGTAAAAAATTAACTAGAAAAGTAAATGAAAATAAAGATTATCATGACCACATAATGGCCCTTACTCTACAACACGACTTTTAATTAAAGAACACACACTAATCCACCAAGATTTGAAATGAAAAGAACTCTTGTATTCCGAAAACAATGCTTCCACATCCAAAATAGTTTAACCTCTCTAGTTCAGTTCTCTTAGTTTTTATACAAAAATAAACTTCCTAATTATATCATTGATGCTAACTTCTAATTATTCTTGCCTAGCATGCACCGAGACAACAACATTTTAGTTAAAATGGATAAGTACATATAATTAACATCCAATAAAAACTAATTAACTTTTGTATCATGCTCCCCTTTTCGGCCTATATTTAAACCAAATTGTCCGAGTGTCTACAATGGTGTAAAAAAATTAAAATATTTTACAAGAGTCGTTACAATGAAAAGCAAATAATTACAAAAATTACAATCATACTCATGTTGATGAAAAATCTTGCAACACTAGTTATATTTCATTCAAATTATTCAGCTACAGAAAAGCTTTGTTGAAGGGTTGTTTAGGTTGGTACGACTTATGTTGTAGAATAATTCTACAACGTTACTATTGTTGGAAAAACCCTTCATAGCTCATCACTGCTCTCAAATAATTTTGCACCTATTATTTCATCATAAAAGTAAAAGAGTGTCCCATTGAGTCCAGCAAAATACATATTACCCAACAAAAATACACCAAGACATGCGAATTCATTAACTTATTATAAAAATACTTGTTTTGTAACACACAGTCCAATCATATTGGATGTGATGGATAATGAGGATAACATGGAAAAACAAGTTGTCTTTCAGGAAAAATGATGATGAGTATTTGATTAGAAAGAACAATTGCAGGGTTCACACAACTTTCATCTTGTGGAAAAAATGGTTAATCATGTGTTTTTTTGTTATGTTGAAGAGTGTTCCAACTATGTTAGTCATGGCTTTTGGTCACTATGTGGTGGCACAATATTGTCAATAGCGACATGACCAAGTAAAATTAAAGTAGAAAATATAAAAGCATAAGATTAGACATTATGTTGAATGTTACATTTAATTGAATATGACATGTTACCTAAAGAACACATGAGGGCAATGCCAAGGAGATGATGACTCAAATATTAGATAACATGATCATATAAGATTTGGTTGAATTATATATTTGTATTCCTAAAAAAATAGAATTATATATAAGTAATTGCATTATGAGTAGTATGGTACATATAAAGCCTAGGTATATCATATTTATAATGGTATTAAACTAAATTGAAAAAAATGAAATTCATAAAACCCAAAATAGTAAAAGAATCATGCATAAAAATAAGACATATATATAGTAAAAAAATAAATCAATATAGATCCATTTTAACTCTGATATTTACAGCATCAATAGTTTTGTGGTTCCATTTATTTTTTATCCATCTCAACACATAATAAATATGGGATTAAGATGCATGCATGTTGGTGGTAGAGATTAAAGCTATGTGGGATCATTGTGGCTCAAACTATGAGAACAATTATGACAAAGCTAGATCTCACTAAGGATCATTAAAAATTGTGCATGTTATATATGATATATCAACATATTTATGCAAATAAACATATAGGGATTCCATTAATAATGAGTTACAAAGTTGACATGCCTTAGAACACATTCTTTGTGAATCTTGCATATAATTAGATGATCATTGAAATAGGTGCTAATTTGGTCAACTTTGATTATCTTGGATATTAGGCATAATGATAGTCTCAATATTAAGATTTTGAAAAGCAGGGCGAGGAATCTAGAATTGATGAAGTCTAGTTAGATGGGTGTTGATTCGTTGAAGGTGAAAAATGGAATATTTGTTGATGGATGGATTGTGATGAAACTTGTTGGATCATTCCTAGTTGTGTTATAAGATAAGAAGTGTCTATCATGGGATATGATTGCACTAAAGCACAAATTAGAAGTTCCTCTCCTCCTCCCTACCCCCCAAGTAGTAATGATCCCCATTGTGTTGAAGGTGATGTGGATCCCCATAGTGGCATACTTAGATGTTGATTTAGTAAAAATCAAAGCCATGTATACTAAAGAAAGTTTTATTATATTAGCTCAAGTGTGAAATACTGGGTCATGAGTGAAACTAAAGTGCTCTAATGATGAGGTAGAGCTATATAGGCTTCTTGCAAGCATATTGATTTTTCTAAATAGAGAAATCATTAGATGAATTCATCGTTTTGAACTCAAGATCAAAGTTAGCTAGAGGATTTTATTTTGTTGTACTTTGCTTAAGTAACATAGGACTACAAGGCATTGGGAGCTTAACATTAAAAACTAGATGTATGCTAAGGTAGGTTGACATGTTGAGCTTAGAATCATTGTTTCTATATTACTCAATGTTTGTATAAGTTGGATTATATCAAGTTGGTCTAAGAATTTGATGTTGGCCTTGAGTCCATCTTTCAGAATGTTAAAAGTGAGGGAACCTTCTAGTTGCATTATAGATGTTTGTTTTGCAAATTAATTTATAAGGAAACCTTAAAGAATCAATTAACATTCAATTAGGTGATAATATATTTATTGTACTTATGCGATATAACATTCCTAAACTTGGAATTAGTTAACATTTAAATAGATAATAAGATAATTCATTTACTTGTGATATATAACAATCTGTGATGACTTACTTTAGATGCTAAAGTTCAGACTATGGAATCAAGGATTTCTCTTAATGGTCAAGCCATTGGAAAACTCCTTGTCTTGTTAAGCTCCCTGGGATAATCTAATTCCTTTAGCTCCCTTTATTAATTGAGACAAGTAGACTATGATAACAAAAAATAGAGTTAATAGAAGAAAACAACTATAAAATATTTCTTAGCCCCTATAAGTGTATTCTTAGTCATCTTACTTTATGCAAAACATTATTGAAAACTTACCCAAGACCTCTTAGTCTAATGGACAATATCTTATCTTAGATACACATAATCATGATCACTTTTGTGGATACCAATAGCCAATACCAAATGTAAGAAGTCTCAAAACCTTACAACAAATTTGTCCCGATGTTAACTCTAAAGTATTGAACCATATACCTACTAAATTAGAAATAGAATTATGAATTTTGCTTTCCAATACCATAAAATTTCAAACTTATAATCATTAGATAAAAAAATAATATAATTTATATTTTTTATATTTATTATTTAAAAGATATATTAAGTTAAATCTCTCCCTATTTCAATATAATATTAAATTTATAATTTAATAGGAATAATCATAATATAAAATTTATTAATTAAAACAAATATTCTTACTTTTGATATAAAATTCTTACTTCGAAAGTCTTGCATATTGGAATATTACATCCCAACCAGAGGTGTTTGCAATCGGTATTGCATCGAGAGGGAATTTGCAAACCAGACAAAAAGAAAATGGGAAGCAACCGTCAACATGACATCATGAATCTAAATGCAACAATTTGTGATAACGCGAGGTGAGTTAGCTGGGAAATTTTTGTGTAAATTTCAATGGAAAAAAAATGTAATGATGTAACATTTTTGTTCGGGGAGGTGGTTTATATAAGTATGTATTTTTTGTTTTAATAATTTTGGAATATTACATGCATGGTAGTTAGTTTGGTATCAGTTTATAATATTTTAGGAAAAAGTTTTTTGTTATTTTTTTAACAGATGATTATTGAATTTTATTAAAAAGATAGTTTGGTATTCTGGCCAAAACTTTTATATCTTGATCCATTATAGTTTTATTTTTAGAAATCCAAAAGAGATGTAGCTCTTTTTTGACAATTTTTTATCTATGGTATTAAAAGATGTTTATTATAGTCTCTTTTGAAGACTCTTTTGGAACAAACAAAATTTACAAAATATGAGATAAGATTAAACAAATATACCAACTTATTACTAAATTGTTGAGCCATATTTTCTAGACGATGTATTAGTCAAAGTTGTGCTTGAGCCAAGGACCTGTTTGCCTTTTCTCTATATAATGCTCTCGTTGCCTTCAAGCTCTGTCATCACCATTTGAATGCCTAACATATAATTCCTTCATTTATGTGAATTTGGAATGCATTGTAGCAAGCTCAGTCTAAGTTTCATGTTGGAGATGGTCCAATTTCATTTGCAGTAGATCTAGCTTGGCATTGAATAACACCTTGAAGGATTCATGTTCCTTCATTTCTGCCTCAACCCTCTGGTTGAAGGCGTCAGCCCTCTGGTTGAAGGCGCACAAGAGGCCAACCATGGCATCAATAATTTTTTCCAAAAATACATTGACATCCACCTACACAAAATCGTAGGAAGAGGTACCAGTATTTTCCATGGGATAACCACTCCTCAATAGTGCTTAACCCACTCCTCTCAATGCACAAAGTATAACACTGAGACTACACCTTCTTGGACTTGACAATCTTGGCATGGCTAAACAGAGCTTGCATGTCAATTTAAAGGCCAAGGGATGCTTGAACTCGAGCCCATAATTCCTTCCTCGACCAATGAACATTCTCTCTAAGACAATTAAATGAAGAGTTATATCACCAAAACCCAGCATGCTTCAAATTCCTTGCTGAATGTGCATACTAATATGGAATAAGAATGGAAATAGTGATTGTTTTGTGCAAAAGGAATGGGAATTAAACTTGAATAACCTCGATCTTTTAAAGGCTGAACTCCTAAGGTGATTCAATGAGTGATCCAGATACCTGTGCGATGGAATAATTAGAATATTGTGTCATATATGCTAGCAAGAGGAGGGGTGAGTAAATACCAGCTGTCGAACCATGGTAACCATTGTCGGATGGTGAACTAGAAATTTAATCAACCACTAATGTTGCCAAATGTTGCTTTCTCCAAAATTCCTTATGCCTGACAGCCTATTGGGGCCCTTCATAATTTTATTAATGACTATAATATGGGTCATGGAAAATACATATTTGAATAAATTCAATTATTCAACTTCAACGTCCCCTGATCCATATTTGTACCTTTGTTGGCTAATGAATCTGTTGACGAGGTTAA
>APFE030779080.1:0-17194 GCA_000404065.3 Pinus taeda | reverse complement strand
TTTTTAAATTGTATTTATAACAATATTATGGCACACGTGGTGATTTTTGACTAGCTCCATCAGTGGAATTCGCATGGTGTTCACATTCGCCCACTCATGGTTCTGATCAACAGTGAGGGTGGCCTAGTTTGCATCGAAAGGTGAAGGTCATTTTCGGGGTTTCCATCTAACCATAAATTTGTTTTCCTGAAGCTCCTTTCTCTCTATTCCATCCTTGTCACATTGTAGAGCACTATTAAATGCAAGAAGGCATTCTTTGCAATTGTGATGTATTACAGATGATATCCACTTCCCTACCACCTAGAGAGATAATTTTCCAGCACTTGGCACTCACCAAAACCATCGCACCACATATTAAAGTAGAAATTGTGAATTTCTATCCACATCGATTCTTTAAATTTGCGAAATGTGTTAGTTGGTACCCTACTCTAGCTAGTACTCTCGTTGTATTTCTTTCTTCCCCTTATTTTACCCCTTCCACCTTGGTTTGACTAGTTTCTCTGCTTTTGCTTCTACGTGGTTTTTTTTTAATGGGGTTCACCTTGGGTTTCTGAGATTTACCTTTCTTGTTCCAGTGGAATGCAGGCTTCCTTAGCTTAAATGAATGGAGGTACTCTTTAGACTTCTACTTTGGTACTTAACATATTTTTTACCTTGGCTTAACAATTTGGAGCTTCGCCTATAGAAATTATCGATTTTCATTTTGGTGTTTCCAAAAATATAGTGCATCCTCTCCCATTCACTTTAAGATATATTCTCCTCATTTCCCACTATTCCTTTGCGAGATTACGGTAGTAGTTTCATACTTACTTATAAGGAAATATAGAAATTCATTGTTTTGTTCCAATTCCTCATAGTGAGAAACAAACCCAATTATGTTGTTGCCATGGCAGGGCACCAATTGTAATGAACCCTGGTAACCTCACATGTAAAAGTAGGGAGTTAGAATTTTTTTATACAAATTGCCCACAAGTAATTATCAAATTCACAACTCCAAAATTCCTCATTATCCATTAGATATAATATTCATTAGTACATTAAGTAAATTGCAATAGAAGACAGTAAGTTGTATAACCATTAACCACCACTGTGGTAGTGTAATAACATAAACTGCCTCATGAATCCTTGCATCCATTTCTTTAATTCCTTCACCATATTAATTAATCTCATACTTGGACATTATGTTTAGGATATCAAATAAGGAACGATCAACATCAAGGATTCATCATCATCAACTGACACAGAAGGCAATCACACCATTGGACACCAATATACATTGGAAACCTCGTAGGGTGAAAACCAGCAAACATTTAATCCATTTACTAAACGCTCGTGAGAGTTTTCTCCCCTCACTCAATGGCTTATAAGGGATTCCATCACTTAACCATTGTTATAAAATCATTACAATGAATTATCATTAAGTTGTCACATAAGTAGCTAAAAGCTAATACATTTTCCCTGAAACCCTTGTATCCATTTCATTAATTCCTTCACCATATTAATTAATCTCACACCCTTTTGCTTTCTTTTCATTTTATTACTTGTTTTATATGTTTTAATAAAATATTTTATATTTTGGATGAATGATATAAAAACAAAAACTAAGATGCTTTAAAATCAAAGTTATACTTCATACTGAGTACATACCATGTGGAGCTTTTAATAATACAATAAAGTAATTCTTTACAATAAATTTAGTAATATTTATAAAAATAATTTTGTTCCTTAAAATCGACTAATGAGAGATTTAGAACTAGCATTTGCACTAGATGTTGTAAAGGAAACACCATAAGTCCTTAGCACATATGGAAGAAGAGCATATATGAAAATAGATGTGATATGTTATCTGATCTAACTATAGATGAATTTGAGCCACAAATACATCTTAATGTAAATGTAATACAATCAAACAATCTACTCAAAATAGAGGCATGTGCAACTTCCTTCCCAAGTGCTCAATCAAATAGCTTATTTTCCTTGAGAGTTGAATCCCATACCAGGCCTTTGTCTTTCATTTCTTCAACCATACTAAACCATTCACCCTAATATTGTGATGTCCCCATTCTCCACAATCTTTTCTTGTTTGCTTCTTTTAATTCGACCTATACCTATCACATAGAATAGTTTGTGAAATGGAAACGGTGGTGTATTAATTCCTTTATGGTCTGTGACTGGTGGAAAGAAATCCATATGTGGTATCATGATCATGCGTTTCCATGGCCTAATGACTAACTAAATGACAAATTTATTAAAATGATTTTTTATTTGTCTTATGGGTTATTTTGAATTGTATTGTTGTATAATGTATTGGTCAATCACCTATTTAACTTCATCCTACCTAGAACTCATTTGAATATGAAAGAAATAATGTTATATCTTAAGTCATTTACTTTTTTAATTGTATTTGTAACAATATTATGGCACACATGGTGATTTTTGACTAGCTCCATCACTAGAATTCCAATGGTGTTCACATTCGCCCACTCATGGTTCTAATCAACAGTGAGGGTGGCCTAGTTTGCATCAAAAGGTCAAGGTCATTTTCGGGGTTTCCATCTAACCATAAATTTGTTTTCCTGAATCTCCTTTCTCTCTATTTCGTCCTTGTCACGTTGTAGAGAAATATTATAGGGATGGAGGGATTCTTTGCAATTGTGATGTATTATAGATGATATCCACTTCCCTACCACCTAGAGAGATAATGTTCCAGCACTTGGCACTCACCAAAACCATCGCACCACATATTCAAATAGAAATTGTGAATTTCTATCCGCATCGATTCTTTAAATTTGCGAAATGTGTTAGTTGGTACCCTACTCTAGCTTGTACTCTTGTTGTATTTCTTTCTTCCCCTTATTTTACCCCTTCCACCTGGGTTTGACTAGTTTCTCTACTTTTGCTTCTCCGTGTTTTTTTTTTTCATGGGGTTCACCTTGGGTTTCTAAGATTTACCTTTCTTCTTCCAGTGGAATGCAGGTTTCCTTAGCTTACATGAATGGAGGTACTCTTTGGACTTCTACTTTGGTACTTGACATAATTTTTATCTTGGCTTAACAATTTTCAGTTTCGCCTATAGAAATTATCGGTTTTCATTTGGGTGTTTCCAAAAATATAGTGCATCCTCTCGCATTCACTTTAAGATATTTTCTCCTCATTTTCCCACTATTCCTTTCCCAGATTAAGGTAGTATTTTCATACATGCTTCTAAGGAAAAATAGAAATTCATTGTTTTGTTCCAATTCCTCATAGTGAGAAACAAACCCAATTATGTTGTTGCCATGGCGGGGCACCAACTGTAATGAACCCTGGTAACCTAACATGTAAAAGTAAGGAGTTAGAATTTTTTTATACAAATTACCCACAAGTAATTATCAAATTCACAAGTCCAAAATTCCTCATTATCCATTAGATATAATATTCATTAGTACATTAATTAAATTTCGATAGAAGACAGTAAGTTGTATAACCATTAACCACCACTGTGGTAGTGTAATAACATAAATTGTCTCATGAATCCTTGCATCCATTTCATTAATTCCTTCACCATATTAATTAATCTCATACTTGGACATTATGGTTAGGCCATCAAATAAGGAACCATGAACATCAAGGATTCATCATCATCAACTGACACATAAGGCAATCACACCATTGGACACCAATATACGTTGGAAACCTCGTAGGGTGAAAACCAACAAACATTTAATCCATTTACTAAATGCTCGTGAGGGTTTTCACCCCTCACTCAATGGCTTATAAGGGATTACATCCCTTAACCATCGTTATAAAATCATTACAATGAATTATCATTAAGTTTTCACATATCTAGCTAAAAGCTAATACATTTTCCATGAAACCCTTTTCCTACATACTACCACATGCAACATTCCTTGTGGCATGATTGCTCTAGCAATGGGCGATTAATCCTTTTCCTACCACAATGTTAAACATCAATTTCCTTTGGCACGAACTTCCATCATTTCCTCCCAATGTAGTTATCAACTAAACTTTGGCAACAATATTAGATACATTATTAATCAATCAATAAGAAACCTCTAAAAGTGATCATTTAACATTTACTTATCTGCATGAGCAACCATAACATACTAATTAACTACTACATATATTCAAGTAAATTCTTGTTCTACTTTTGACAATGCTTATTCACACTAATGCATATTTCTAGAGATCTAACCATTAGTTTAAAAGTCCATGTTTCCCTTTAAAACATATAACACATTAGTTATGTTTACATACAAGTAATAACTATTGTTTCTGCACCTTTGCACATGCGTTCCTTCCACATAGTTATTTTCCAAGAAATTAACATAGTTTCTTTAACATAGAAAGAACACATCTCCATAACACAATGAATATTCTTTGAGTATCCACTAGCTTATCTTATAGCCCTTCTTCAATATATGCAACGCATATTACCTTCTGTAGAACTCTACCATCATTGCATGTAAACAATTACTTACTTCTTTCTTAAAGGAAGTCATCATAACCCCATTTCTCTATCTTCCTATAAGTAAGTTTCTCATGCTTTTCCTTTCAAGAAATTATTATAGATACCCATATTTACGATTAAAGAATATATAAGCAATAACAAGGTTGACTTAACATTTTATGCACCAAAATGAAGAATTCGATTCAACTCATCTAGAAAGACAATTTTTCAATAGATTATTATTTCGAAGAATGTTAACATTGATTATCATTATTTACAAGAAAGTCAACAAAATACTTTCTTTACCAAGAAAACTTATAAATTATTCAATCTTTTACCGCATTCATCATCATATTTTCTTTACCAAGAAAACATATAAAATAATCATCTTTTACCGCATGCATTAACATGTTTTCTTCACCAAGAAAACATATAAAATATTCAATCCTTAACTGCATATATTAACATGTTTTCTTCACCAAGAATACATATAAAATAATTGAATCTTTATTGCATACTATTATTCATATATTATCTATATTTGGTAAGAAATGCTTGATAAAATACCCAAATAAAACAAACATATATTTTTTCTTCAAGAAAGTGAGCAAGTTACTTATGTTATTCATGGCAGCCTCCTTGTCTCCATCACCTCTGTTTTGGAAGACGAACCCGCCAGAGACACTGGAAACAATTTGGAGTAGCCAAGAGAAGAACCCAACAAGGGTTTGAGTAGATTTTTTAGTCTGAATTTGGTTTTAATGTCCGTTGACTCCTCTCTTCAAATATATTGGGCAGTCTGCATCTCACTCGTGCTTCTGTCTCTCGTGCAGTGGTCTATACATCATTATAGTCAAATAATAATCTCAAAAGAGTTTCTAGCTCTCTATAATCACAAACTGGACGTTGTCTCCAACGCAAAACTTGGAAATCCACCTCGTAATAGGCTCGAGTGGCTATTCCATCTATGCTTTATTTAACAGTAAAGCCCATTCTCATCACAAGCACGCTTCTGCCATCATTTCAGGTGAGCCGGCAAGCATAACGAATTGAAGGAAGTAGGGTAACTGGGAGGGAGACGAGGGAGAGACGCGGAGGGTAATGGCATCTTTCTCGCAACCAATTTCCCATCTGTCTAGTCATTTACTTCTCTAAGTAGTTTGGCCTCTCATCTTTCCAAAAGTAACCACTTCGGTAACAAACCAGCAGTTGTATTGAATTCGCTTGTGAGTGCAGCCTCTAGGCTTCTTCTTCTTGTCTCGTTTGGTCACCTTGGGCATTTGCCCTCTCAATTTCTCCGCTCGAGCAAGGGAACCATGAACCTTACTCGTTGTGATGTGGTAATGTTGCAGGAACTCCCGAATCCAATGGAATATCGTGGTGTGTCTGAATTTATGTAAAAGGAATCGATATGGAAAAGTGAAAGCTCATAGAGGTAACACCATAAAAAATAATACACAACACCCTACCATCCAAGAAGTGTTTCGTTTTTACCAAGATCCCTTCCTTGATTTCCCTTAATCAGTTTCTGAATATCAATAATCAGTTTGTAACTCTTTGATTTTACAATGAGTTATTTGGTTATTTACGAGAGGAATATTATATACTCCCCCCCTTAACAAGAACACCGTCCTCGGTGCTCATCTCTCACTGGAACAGTAGATCTTACTCATGATATAAACATATAAACCACACTACAAACATATGCAAGTTCTAATTGCCATCACTTGGCCCTTATTCAGACTAAAAAAAAAACTCTATATCAACTTACCATTACTTTCCAATTACTCTTGAAAATCATGAGCACTTTCATGCAAGCATTTTAAGAGTGATTGAACAACCCATCAAACCGTCATGGTAAGTAACCGGTAATGTATGACTAACAAATTCAATTGCATTAGTCACAATATTTTGAGTCAAATGAAAGACTTTTAACTATCAATCAATTGTGCAATATTAGATGATTGTTAAATCACAGTACTTTTACAAGTACATTAAAGAGCTCTTCACTGCTCCACAAGCACACTGAATTAATTCTCACTAAAGATATCCAAAGAGTACTTCTAAAAGTACCAAAATAGCACCTAGCTCACTAATCATCAAAACAGTCAATCATTGCATCAAGTAAAAATTGTCTTAGACTCTACTAAGATGTTCACAAGATTAGTTATACAATAAAGGAATTAAAATTTTCAATAACTCCTTACCATTATCATTTATCATTAAGTTGTCACATAACTAGATAAAACCTAATATATTTTCCATGAAACCCTTTTCTTACATACCGCCACATGCAACATTCCTTGTGGCATGATCGTTCTAGCAATGGACAATTAATCCTTTTCCTGCCACAATGTTAAACATCACTTTCCTTTGGCACCAACTCCCATCATTTCCTGTCAATGTAGTTGTCAACAAGCTTTAGCAACAATATTAGATACATTATTAATCAATCAATAGACAACCTCTAAAACTGATCTTTTAACATCTACTCATCTCCATGAGCGATCATAACATACTAATTAACTACTACATATATTGAAGTAAATTCTTGTTCTACTTTTCACGATGCTTATTCACACTAATGCATATTTCTCTTTAAGATATCTAACCATTAGTTTTACAAGTCCATGTTTCCCTTTAAAACATATAACACATTAGTTATGTTTACATACAAGTAATAAACTATTGTTTCTACGCCTTTGCACATGCGTTCCTTCCACAGTTATTTTCCAAGAAATTAACATAGTTTCTTTAACTTACAAAGAACGCATCTCCATAACACAATGACTATTTTTTGAGTATCCAATAGCTTATCTTATGGCCCTTCTTCAATATATGCAATGCATATTCCCTTCTCTAGAAATCTACTATCATTTCATGTAAACAATTACTTACTTCTTTCTTAAAGGAAGTCATCATAACCCCATTTCTCTATCTTCCTATAAGTAATTTTCTCATGCTTTTCCTTTCAAGAAATTATTATAGATATCCATATTTACGCTTAAAGAATCTAGAAGCAATAACAAGGTTAACTTAACATTTTATGCACCAAAATCAAGAATTCGATCCATCTCATCTAGAAAGACAATCTTTTCAAGAGATTAATATTTCCAAGAATGTTAACATCGATTATCATTATTTACAAGAAAGTCAATAGAGTAATTTCTTTACCAATAAAACTTATAAAATATTCAATCTTTAACCGCATGCATTAACATGTTCTCTTCACCAAGAAAACATATAAAATATTCAATCTTTAACTGCATGGGTTAACATGTTTTCTTCACTGAGAATACATATAAAATAATTAAATATTTCACTACATTCATTAACATGTTTTCTTCACCAAGGAAACATGTAAAATATTTAATCTTTTACTGCATACTATTATGCATATATTATCTATATTTGGTAATAATTGCTTAATAAAATACCCAAATAAAACAAACATATATTTTTTCTTCAAGAAAGTGAGAAAGATACTTATCATATTCATGGCAACCTCCTTGTCTCCATCACCTCTGTTCTGGAAGCCGAACCCACAAGAGACACTGGAAACAATTTGTAGTAGCCAAGAGAAGAACCCAACAAGGGTTTGTGTAGATTTCTGTCTTAATTTGGTTTTAAAGTCCATTGGGTCCTCTCTTAAAATATATTGGCTAGTCCTCATCTGCCTCATGCTTTTGTCTCTTGTGCAACTGTCTATACATCATTATAGTCAAATAATAATGTCAATAGAGTTGCTAGATCATTATAGTCAAATAATAATCTCAAAAGAGTTGCTAGCTCTCTATAATCACACACTCGACATTGGCTGCAACGCAAAACCTACAAATCCACCTCGCAATAGGCTCCAACAACTATTCTGTCTATGCTTTACTTAGCAGTAAAGCCCAGTCTCATCACAAGCAAGCTTCTGCCATCATTTCAGGTGAGCCGGAAAGCATAATGAATCGAAGGAAGTAGGGTAACTAGAAGGGACACGAGGGAGAGATGCACAGGGTAATGGCATCTTTCTCGCGACCATTTCCCCATTTGTCTAGTCATTTACTTCTCCGAGGAGTTTGGCCTCTCATCTTTCCGAAAGTAACCACTGCGGTATCAAACCAGCAGTTGTATTGCATTCACTTGTGAGCGCGGCCTCCAGGCTTCTTCTTGTCTCGTTTGGCCACCTTGGGCATTTGTCCTCTCACCTTCTCTGCTCGGGCAAGGGAACCATGAACCTTACTCATTGTGATGCGGTAATGTTGCAGGAACTCCCCAATCCAAAGGAATATTGTGGTGTGTCTGAATTTATGTAGAAGGAATCGATATGGAAAAATGAAAGCTCACAGAGGTAACACCGTGAAAAAAAAATACACAATCCCCTACCATCCAGGAAGCGTTTCCTTTTTACCAAGATCCCTTTCTTGATTTCCCTCAATCAGTTTCGGAATATCAAGAATCGGTTTGTAACTCATTTGTAACTCTTTGATTTTACAACGAGTTATTTGGTTATTTACAAACGGAATATTACACCAACCTTTTTCATGCAACAGAGTGTACTCAACAATTTTACTCAGTTGTTTTCATTGAATAATAACCTGCTGTAATTAATTCATCGTGGCTCTACTTTTCAATTTTTTTTTTTTTTTTCGTCCCTACATATATATTTGGCGTAAAAGTTATTGAACTCATTTCTTCTTTATATCTTGGATAGATTCTTAATCTCAGAAAGCATCATAATGGATGGCATAAAAGTGGAATGAGATATCCTTCCCAGTGGGGGATCGGATCATTGGCCAATCTCGCTCATTGTTGAAGTTCTGGGTACCTCGAGGAACAAACCCTTCCGGTTTGAGAAATTATGGTTAGACCTCCCCAACTTCCTTGAGATGGTAAAGAAATGGTGGTCAGAACCTTTGGAGGTTAGAGGATCCAAGATGTTCAATCT
Source organism: Pinus taeda (assembly GCA_000404065.3). Taxonomy (NCBI): domain Eukaryota; kingdom Viridiplantae; phylum Streptophyta; class Pinopsida; order Pinales; family Pinaceae; genus Pinus; species Pinus taeda. The sequence continues at coordinate 7,808 of APFE030779080.1, read as the reverse complement.
ACAAAAGAAGCTAAAAACAACTAAACAAAAGATAAAATATTGGAACAAAACGGTCTTCGGAAATATATTCCAGGAGAAGGCCATTCTCGAGAACAAACAGGAACATATCCACAAAGATGGTGCAGCAGGAAACTACAACGCCGAGGCTATGGAACAGGAAAAAACTCTTTCTTAGTAATGGCATAAACGGTGCTCTCAAGAAGAGACTCTTTGGAGACAAAAATCGAGAATTCAATGGTTAAAAGAGGGAGAGCTGAATACTAGATTTTTCCACAGGTCAGCTCTAGACTATAGAAGTAATAATCAAATTCTCGAACTAAAAAATAATGCAGGGGAGATTCTAAAAAATCACAACGACATATCTGCTCTTGTCTCGGACCACTTTAAATCAATTGCTCAGGAACCTCCCATAAACAGAGAGGAACGCATCAAGGAATTAACAACTGCTATCCCTAAGACTATTACCTCATATCAGAACTGGGCCCTATGTAGGGAAATATCCTTGGAAGAGGTGGAGGAAGCGATTAGGAGCATGCCTAATGATAAAGCTCCAAGTCCAGATGGCTTCACCATCAATTTCTACAAGGCTTGTTGGAGCATTGTCAAACAGGAAGTTTGGGAGGTAGTGGAGGACTCCAGATGTTCAGGGACCATTCTAAAATCCCTCAACTCCACCTTTCTAGCACTCATACCCAAGGTTGAAGAAGCCAAGACACCTAATCAATTCAGACCCATTGCATTATGTAATGTAATCTACAAGATTATTTCAAAAGTCATAGCAAATAGATTGAAGACGATTCTCCCTGGCATAATCTCAGGATTGAAATCGTGCTACGTTGAGGGTAGACAAATTCTCTATAACATCTTATTAGCACAGGAGATGATTCGCTCACTTCATTCAAGGAAAGAAGCAGACATGCTCATGCAATTGGATCTTTCAAAAGCTTATGATAAAATCGGCTAGAAATACCTTGAAGCTGTTCTAGGAGCTTTTGGCTTCTGCAGGACCTGGATCAAGTGGATACTGGCTCTCATCAAATCTCCTAGATACTCCATCCTTGTCAACGGTGCTCCATCTATCCCTTTCACTCCTTCGAGGGGGATAAGACAAGGGGATCCCTTATCCCCTTTTCTCTTCGTAATCCTGATGGAAGGCCTCAGTCGAACCATAGCCAAGAGGAAAGAGGAAGGGAAAATAAAAGGTCTACAGCCTATAAGATCACTTCCTGCCACTACTCATCAGCTGTTTGTCGACGACACCATGTTACGTGGATCTCCCACTGTGAAGGAGGCGGTAGCTTACAGAGCTATCCTGGATCTCTTCAGCCAGCCCTCTGGCATGGAAATTAACTTTTCTAAGTCCACTATTTTCTTTTTCAATACTCACCCGGGAGTTCAAACTCAATTATCCCAGCTGCTAGGATTTAGGATTGGCTCCCTGCCTTCGAGATACTTGGGAGCTCCTCTGACTCTCAGACCCTGACAGAAAGGGCATTGGGAGAAGGTACTTGCCAACATGAAGAAAAGATGCTCGCATTGGACGAACAGAGCCCTCAACCTGGCGGGCAAACTCATCCTAACCAAAGCCGTCCTTCAGGCCATCCGGAAATACCTTCTCTCTATGCTTCGTGCGCCCAAAGGCATTCTGGAGCAAATGAGAAATATTCAACTATCCTTTCTATGGAGCGGAAATGGGGATAAGAAAAAGTGGGCTTTGGTGGCTTGGAATAAACTCTACATGACTAAATCTAGGGGGGGATTGAATCTAGTAGATCGAGGGGTGGTCAACAGGACTTGTGGAGCTAAGATATGGTGGAAATGGATTGAGAATCCAACCTTACCATGGGCTCGACATTGGAAAGAAAAATATGTTCCATACTGTGACACTCAGGAACTCATCAGACTATAGGAAACCCCGGAAGGCTCACCCATATGGAATCATGCCAAACGTAACAAGAACCTAGCCCAGGAGAACAACTTTTGGGAGATTCGTAACGGCAGGCTAGCCTTGTTCTCGGAAGATTCTTGGCAGCAGCTCCCCAAACTCGATTCTCCAGAACTAACAACCATAAAGCAAACATGTCAAACTCAGGGTAGATACAAAGTCAGTCAATACTGGAATCAAAACAGTACAGATGCTAATTGGAGGGAATGGATAAACTTAAATCCTGGGAATATAGAGGTAAACAACCATACTAATCAGCATTTCAATGAGCGCATCCTAAAAATAAAGATTAGGAAAACTGAAGAGGATGACAAACTAAGGTGGGGTCTTAAAGGCAATGGCAACTTCTCATTGAAAGAGGCCAGGAACATAATAGAAAAGGAAGAACAAGAAGAGGTTATGCCATGGTGCAGCAAGGTATGGGACAACCTTCTATGGCCGAAGATCAGAACTTTCCTCTGGTTACTGATGAGAAATAAGACTCTAACTTGGGACAATCTATGCAAGAAAGTTTTTGAGGGACCCTCAATATGCCCTATGTGTTTTGTGGAAGAGGAATCCCTGAACCACCTTTTCAACACCTGTGAATGGGCATGTCAATTATGGCATTGGATGGAAGGGATCCTTAGCAGTTCTGATCGAAATAGAGATTCTATTCACAACATTGTTCTGGATTGGAAGAAAAACTTCTCTAGCATACAAAGAGTCAATAGAATATGGAAGTCGGTACCAGGGTTTTTACTTTGGTCTATCTGGAAGGAGCGCAATCGTAGAATTTTCCAAGATGAACACATGAACATTGATTTCTCTAGAGACAACATAATTACCAATATTCAGAAGTTAATTCAAACCAAATGTAAAGAGGAAAGCAATGAAAGGCCGACAACACAGGACTAACGTATTTTGAAAAGCTTCCAGCTGGAAGGAACCAACAATATTACTGTTCCGAGGCATAGAATGCAGCCACCCTCACAGAACGATAAGTGGAAATGCCCACTGGAAGGAGGTTTAAAATTCAATTTTGACGAGGCTTCGAGAGGCAACCCTGGCATGGCTGGAATTGGAGGTTTCTTACGCAACGAGCATGGAGAAATTCTCGATATCTACTATAAAGCGCTCGGGGAAAGCATGAACAATGAAATGGAATTCGCAGCTCTGGAACATGGTCTAAGAATTGCAAAATCCAGACACCTGTGTAACATTATTCTGGAAGGAGATTCCGCACTGGTCATTTCCACAGCTCAAAAATTGCAGTGGGGTACAAAAGCAAACAAAGCTACTAAGCATTGGATGCTAGCCAAAGTTATAGAAAGCATTGCAGAACTCATGGCTGGCATGCAAGGTCTAGTCTTCCATGCGGTTAGACGTCAGGCAAACGGGCTGGCGGATTACCTGGCGAACTGTGGAGTAGACAGTGAGGAAAGTGGATCGGACAGCTGTTGGGAGGAGGTGAACTGTCTGAATTTGAAAATTCGATGCGCACATCTGGTGTAACAAGACTTAAACGACACCGACCGGGCCTGACCAGCAACAGTATATCTCTCTGTTACCGTAAAAAGGAAATTTCGGGCAACGACCGGGTTTATTATCATAGAAGCGGGACGATTGGACATATGTGGCGGTGGTCTTCAGTGCGAGGAAGAGCCAAACATGGGAACCATCAACATGGTTCATGCCACGAGGAAATCCGTAAAGACCGTTTGGGGAGAAAGGACATTCGCCTCAAACCTGATAGGAAGCCAATCAGAAACATTTATGCTTCTGCAGGGGAAGGATTTGAGAGGCGTGCGAACACCCTCTGCATTAATTACAACAATTCCACTTCTCTGGTTCAGAAGGAAGGGCATTCTCTGGAGAATTCTATGGCTAAAGGCTATTTAACCAGGGGTTCAGGCTCGGCTTCCTCCATATCAGTCCTGAGCTCGGCGAGCAACCACCGCCAGCCTGTTAGTGAAAGGACTTACCGTGAGATGTTCAGAGGGAACAGTATGGATGTAGGTAGCTGTAGATGCGCGGCAACTAACCGAGATCTGCGCAATATGCAGAATATGTATGAAACTCGAGCATCAATGAGGAGAAAACGCAAAATCGCTGAGTTGGATGCTGAAGTTAAACAGGAAGAAGCGCATAAGGAGGGGGGAGCAGCAGTGGATGAAGTTGATTGGCTGAGTGACTCGGGCACACCTGCCAAAAGAGCAACTCAATTTACTCGCACTAAGGTGGAAAGATGGAGGATAAAGACTCTCCTCGCGAAATCCCTGGAGATGAAGGAAGATGGGAAGCAACGCATCGGGAAGGAGCACCCTACTCTGGATAATCAGCCAGGTAATCCCCCCGCCAGCCATGAGTCTTTGGAGCGTAGAATCTCCGCTGTTCAGGAAGGGGTGGAGGTGGTTAACAAGAAATTGACCCTGCTCATCAGATTGCTCAAGCAGACTTTGAGCCTGGACGCCTTGGTGCAGGAACAAAGGATGAAGGAGGCCTAGGACCTCCAATCCATGTAGGAACTGCAAGCCAAAATTGACAGACACATCCTGGATGTGGGTCTGGATACTGCTAGCAGGATGGGTGGCTTCCCGCGCCCTGGTGGGCTCCCCTAGTCTTCTATTTCTCTCTATTTGGTTTTTTCTGCTTCGAATCGACGCCTATCCTTCTGGTCTACCTCTTGACTCTTTGTGTTATGTATCAGCTTCGGCCTTATGCTTAGTTCATATGTTTCGGCCCTATGCTTGTTTTGTGTCAAATGTCCAAATTTTGAAAGTGTCATGACGCTATATCTCTTTGTTCATAAGCTAGCCGCCGTGCGTGGTGTGCAGTCTGGTTTTGAAAGGCTCGCATGGTGGCTATTTTGGTATTGGAAGCCCAATGTCAGTTCACAGAGAGGTTGTAACGGCTATCTTAGGTTTCTGTCTCCCTCAACAGACTTTTTGTAAAATATTTTCTTCTTTAATACATATACAACTCACTTACAAAAAAAAAATTATTTGCCGCGAAAGTTATTGAATTCATTTCTTCTTTCTATTTTGGTGCTAAGGCTGTTTGGACACTATGCGTTCATCTACATCCCATGTAACAAAATAACTTCTTACCTTTACGCACATGCTAGTTCTTTTGTACATAGTTTAGTTTTCTTTAATAAGAACTCATGCTTATTTTTTACTAGTATGAAATTTTACATTACCAAGGCACAAATAAAGAAAAGTTGTAAGAGCTTCCTTATTCCCTCCTATATTGAAATAATTTCTCCATTCGTGTGGTTCTGAGGTCGGCCAACTATGTCGAGGTTCTTTTTGTTTCAATAGTATTCACTACACGTGTTAGTTATTTTCGTATTACATCTATCCTAGGGGACTCAAAATGTTAGGAATGAGTCTCATTAAAGTCGGTTGTGTGTATAAAGTGTAATTCTATTATTTAAATAAAATAGATGCTCCAATTCCCACGATGGTATTTCGACATATGTTTGGGAATATTTGAACAAAGGGGTTTTATAACCTAGAGAACACTTATACAATTTCTCTTAAGTTTCGTATTTAAATGAAATTACTAGTTTCCTTACTTTCTTCAATACTAATGGCACTAGAAGGTAACTCTCTCTTAATAACCATTATTTTTTATAGTAAGTTCTTACTTGACAATAATATAAAAATATATCTTGTACGTATTTGGTAGTACTTGTATATCTAGTATATTCACGGTTTGTTATACCATTTTCTTGTATTAACGGTTCTGAGAGCAAGTGAGTATTGATATTTTCAATGTTTTCTTTTGCATTCTCTTTTATACAAAGTTAACACACATTATTTACTAGTTATTTGCATCGCATATGAGTTATATGGTAAAATATGAGGAATGCTTATATTCACTATTATATTGAGTATGTTGGTAGTATGCCACAACTAGGATTTTGGTTTTTGATTCTTTTGCTTACATGTTGTAACAAATTGTGATCCTATTTTTTTTATTTGATCATAAATTCCATAATTTCATACTTTTAAATTATGTTTTCTTATAAAACATAAATAAATTATTTGAATATTTATATTATTAATTTATTGCAATATAAAGTATATATAAATCTTAACAAAATATTTTAATAACTAAAAGGATATAATTTAAAGTAAAAAATATCAACCTTAAAAATAATAGAAAGATATATACATAATTCATTTAATTATTAACAAAATTTATAGTAACATTTAAAAAGTATTAATTATAATTAAGAAACAATGTAGGTTATAAATAAAATATTTTAATGTTATAGTTAAGTAATATTAATTTGTGTTTAAAAATATAATAATAATGAAAAAATATTTTAGCCATATTTTAGCCTCGTCAATATAGTTCGTGAATAAAATGTTTCAATGCTCATGTTAAGTAAAATATTCCAATGTAAATTATGTATATATTATATATTTTTAAAAGAGAAAAACACATATATTATATAATGTAACTAAGGAAATAGTTTATTAAGTTTAAAACATTTCAAGTAGGTTAATTATTTTATAGTTTTGTAAAATTTTAAGCTTTTTGAAAGCGGTAAAATTTAGTTGGAATTGTAAGTTTAAGACATGTAGTCCACAATCCAAGTGTCCATGAAAATTTCAAGGAGTTTAATCCATTTATTTATTAAAATATATAATTTAAACAATGAAAAATGGAAAAAAGTTATCAAATCCCTAAATATGTAAATATTTTTTCAAGTTTTTCACTCTAAAAGATGTTATCACCTAAAGAGTTTTTATTGGTTTCAAGGTTTACTAGATCCATAACCCTAGAGGTGCAGCTAAAATCTATATACAAAATTGGAAAAAAAATTAATATGTAAACTTGGAGAGATTGAATAAGTATAAGTACTTACCTAGTGAATTTGAAGATGGCCTAATATAATGAAATATAAGAATATGAATTGACTTTCCAAATATGTAAATTTTATTTTTAGAAATTGCTTTTAACTATGAAAAATTTAATTTCTGAACATTAGTAAGTTAATTTTCGTACAAAATATAATCCATATTATTTTGTTCATGAAATTTTGATTGTATAAATCATGGAACTTTTAACATAAACGTTTGTTATTGTAATTTTTTTATTTTTATTTCAAATTATGAAATAAATTATATACTTAAAGTTACAAAGATTTCAATCAATGCAACCTAGAGACATCATACTCTTATCAAATTTTCATTTTTGTTTTTGGATTTTACATTTTCATGTCCTCTACTACATATTATAATTCTTTTCCAAATGATTAATTCCCCCAAAAATTATAGTGGAGATATCTTAGGGGTGTATTTTAATATTTTAACATATGTCAAGAAAAAATGTATTAAATTAAGTGAAAGCTATTTTTAAAATATTTTATATTTGAAATATGAAAAGTACACTTTCAATGGAATTTTGATTGTATAAATGATGGAATTTCTAACCTAAACTTTTGTAAAATTGTAATTTTATATTTTTATTTCAAATTATGAAAGGCATTACATACTTGAAATTATAAAAATTTCAATCAATGCAAGCTAGAGAGGTCATACTATTATCAAACTTTCATTTTTGCTTTTGGGTAGATAGAGAGTGAGTGATTGCAGAGAGAGGGAAATAGATGGTGTTTGAGACACTGCCAGAGAGAAGGAGAGAGGGAGGGAGAGAAATAGAGAGAGGATAGAAAAGACACATAAATTATATTAGTTGAAGTAGAGAGAAGGAGAGTGGGAGGGAGAGAAATACAAAGAGGATAGAAAATACACATAAATTATATTAGTTGAAGTAGATAGATGGAGAGTGGGGGGAGAGAAAAAAAGAGCCAAGGAGGGGGATAGGGAGGGGAAGGAAATTTCTAGAAGGGAGGGAGCTTGAGAGA
>APFE030779076.1:90606-100953 GCA_000404065.3 Pinus taeda | reverse complement strand
CGAGTGAAAACACTCGTTGGATGTATAATTTGAATCCTAATACAAGGAGTACCCATGTTGCATACATTTGATGGACCCCGCTACATGAAAAATGAGAAATACATGAAAAACATGATTGCAGTCATGTTTTTCATGTATTTTTAATTTTTTGTGTAGCAAGGTCCATCGAAATTATGAAACATGGGTACTCTTTGGATGAGGAATTAATTTTTTCATCCAACGAGTTCTCTCGCTCAAAATTTGAGTAAAACCTTAGGGAGATAAGTTGAAAATACGGGTTGAAAAAGTAGTTTTATTATTTTATTATTTTTTTACTTTTTTACTCCAAAAGTGGTGAATCATCCCCCATGGTTGAAATCATCATCTTGAATCCTATTGGTTCTTATAAAGTTTATTTTGGTTGTACATTTTTCTTAGGAGGCCCATTTTAGACCTCAAAAGTCCCCTAATGGAACCCAAGGTAAGTCAAGAGGAGGGGTTTAGCAACCAATGATGATTTTGACCTAAACGAGGAAAAGAAGGGGATAAAAGAAAGCAAATTTACTTAAAGGTGATAAAATGATCCCTATGAGGTAATAGCCTAGGAAAACCTAGAGAAAAATTTGGACTCAAGGCTAGGGCTTGGGATATCTCACAATCCTACCTTTAGAATCTCCTCAAATTTGGAGGGGACCTAGGATACACATCAACGCAGAAGAGGCCAAGAGATCAAAGTTTTTATATGGGTGATTTGTTGGGAAAGTGGTGCCCTAGGAGCCTAACATGGCTAGACCTAGAATAAATAAGAAGACGTGAAGAAAAATGGTTCTTAAAATGATCACCTTATGGTAGACCTGTGCCTAATCCTTTGGGGAGATTGGAGTTAAGAAGAATAATGAGAATGGACTTCGTTTCTAGGTCAAGGAGGCTTCAAGGACATCTTCTCTTAGAATTAGGGAAAAGGAGAGTGACATTAAGAGCTTTTATAATTCGTTTTGCAAAATGAGATGGATTATCAAGACAAATTTAACCATAGAATTATCCATAGGAAAATGCGTTCAACATACATGGACCATACATAAAGAGATGCTATTTAGAAACAAAATTCCACAATTTTGTAGTAAATACATTAAGCAATTATCCTTAGTATAGCGAAAATCCCATCATCAATGCATGTGACAAAGTAAAAGTAAGAATAGCATTAAATTTTGTACTTACCTGTAAGAGAATATATCCAACCATAAAAAAATTGCCAATCAAGAAGCTCGAAGACAAGAAGAGGTAATCCACACATCAAAATTCATCCATGATCCAAAATTTCATCCACCAAGAAGGAATAATGAAAATCTGTAGAGAGATACAAGTCCAAACCAAGCAATGATACTAAAATGAATCATCATCAGTTCTATTTATACATTGCTAATGGGTTTGATTTAGCTACTTGGGCCTACATTAGCCCCTAAAATAAAAATAATGTACAAATAACTAACTTTTGGTGACAATCCCACTAAACTAGCTCATAAACAAAATAATAAGCCTCTCAAGAGGTCGAATGATCAACAATACCTGTTGTTTTGCCTTTTGGTTGTAAGCATATTCAGTATTTTCCATTAATGAAATGAAGTATTATTTCCGCTGCATCTTTGTGTATATGGTTATCTCTGTATTTTGTTACGTTCCCGTTTAAATCCGGATCAAAACATGTGGTGCTTCTAATGAGTGTGGGGGCACACAAGTGACCTCATGGGTTTCCAAGTAGGTCGAAGATGCCTGTAAACCATCTATAAGGGCTCAAATGATGGTGTGCGTGATACCACATCAACATACAAGTCCTGGTTCATTTTCCAAGTGTAGGTACAACTATGGGGTTGACTCGACATGGTGAACTAGGTGCATCTTCCTTGTCCAAAAGGGGAATCTCGAGCAATCTCTAAGCATCTCTGGGGATTGATGGAGTGTTGTCTACTGCTGTGGAGGCCCATGGCTCTCAACACACACCCTACATGTTCCAATGTATCCATTTGGAGGGTTAGGACCCCGTATAGGGAGACCAAACCCAAAATGAGGACCATCTTAATCTTGTATAAGATCCAATGTGTCCCTTGGCCTTCCATTACAATAATGGCATGCCCTTCCATAGTGGGCTTGGGCATGTGCTAATGTCTCTAAGCTCCAAATGGGGTTAACTAAGTATCCTATTAGGTGGTTTCTACTTTTAAAGGGGATAGTATGTCCAAGGTACATCCTTTAAAGGGTGGTGGCATGTGATAAAGAGATGAGTGGAGTAGGGAGTGAAAGTAGCAGCCATGGGCCACATGTTGGGGTACAAGGGTAGCTAATGAATGGAAGCCCACACTAAGGTATATACTTTATAGGAGGGAGAAAACGTGGTACATGAGGTGCCCCGACCTTGATTTTTCCACCCTTCTTTATATGCCTTTTATCTTTTATATTTTTTCTTTAATTGATTGCTCAGGATCAAGGGATAAGAGCATGATGTGTCAGATATAGGAGTGGATACCCCCTTTAAGGTAGAGTGATTTATTTCCTATCAGGAGTTGGGACAATCATGGGTTCTTGAATGATAAAAGAGGCTCATTTAGGGCCTATAGGAACCGAGGTGATGGCCATGATGATGGGGTAGAGCTCATGTATTGGCTTTTTCCGATGTGCTAAATGTATTTGTCCCGACCATATTTTGTATTTTTTAGTACATATTCCTATTGAATGTGGCTAATTATCCTTTTAATTTTATTTTCAGATACATCAACCTCAGGGGCATGATTCCAGGCCCAACCCAAGGTGTGGGCAAGGGGAAGGGGAAGGCTAACCCTATGTGGACCCATGTGGCAGAAATGATGAATGGGGTTATAATGAGTGGAATGGGAGTGTTATATGTGGATGAGGGAGCAATACCATGCAACCAAAATTAGGGTTTCTCATGTAGCACTATCCCTAAAGCCCAAAGGTAGGTAAAAGAGATCCCACAGGACTAAGGTCCAAGGTTAACATCCAAAATAGGTCTAGGGGACAAGAGCACAGACCTAGCCCACTCTTTCCACCAAATCCCCTCATGAATCCATGCCGAGAAGTATCCATGATAAGAAAACTACAATACTTAATTACCCGATGATGAGGCATATCTTTAGGTTCGGGAAGCCCACCTCTAAATATACGATCATAACAGATGGGTGAGGGACCACATGGCTGGTTTAGATGGTGGAGAAATGGAACAACGAGCTAGTTGATGGCTTCAAGGGGTTGTTGGCTGATGACCATCTTGGAGAAAAATTTTCTCCTAGGGATATCACCCATAAAATGGTGGGTAACAAGACCAATTCCCAATATGAAGATATTGCCTAAGTTTTAAATCAACAATTGAAGTAAAAAAATGAAATAAACAAAGACCACTGACCACAACCCTAATTTTTGCAGAGTATAAATACTTAGAGACCCACCAGAATGTAAAATGAAGATATTTTGTATGAAATGTAATTTCTTATTAGTATGAATCTAATGTGTAGAGATTGTCAAATTTTATTTTTTATTTTTTATCGTAATTTCTATTATGAAAAAAAATTTGTTATGTATATGCATTGATGTGCATTCAAAAGTTGGTTAAACAACTATCTAAGAGAAAAAACAAAAATTCCTTATCATGTCCATAAAATATATCCATCTACAAAACATGTATTGAAAATAAAAGCTACATTACATACATATTGTCCTAGTCACCTAGGAAGTTTATGAGAGAGATAAAAAATAGATAGAGTTATATTGAGTCTTGCTAAATATCCATATATAGGGAATCTATAAAAGAATTGTGATAATATTTTGAAACATTACCATCTATCTTCTCAACGATCTTCCAATTTCCCAAAACCTGTAAAGTGACTGCTTTAGATAATGAGTCTGTAGTGGGTTTTCCTTCCTTGTAAATATGGAAACATGAGATCCGATCAAAAGCATGTTCTAAATGTAAAATCTCTTCAAGTATTGGGTAAAGTGTGTGCATGTGACATCTCAAAATCTCATTAAACCAATCTATAACAATCATAGAGTCACCAAAAATCTACAACTGATGACATCCCTTCTCAATATCAAAAGAAAAGAAGAAGCTTGAGGAAGAGTAACTTAGAATAATTATTGAGTCTCTACCTAGGCCAACCTAGAGCTTGGAGAAATGATTTCCCTACAAGTATAAATCAACCACCACCCTCCCAACACATTCACCCCCAGCTAGGGAAGGCTTGTCAAGGAATTCCTAAGGGTAAGAGTGATCTACTATAGCAACTATATTATGAGGATTATGTGTGTGCTTAGCAACAGATAGGAGAGAGAAAGTGGTAATGACCTATGCTACAACTCTATCAGGAATAATAGACTTGTCTGATCTAGGTGGATGTTGGTGGCCACCCACCTATCCTATTTGGAACCCCACGAATGTCTCTCTCATTTTTTCAATTTACGTAATTGTAGCACAATTTACTATTTTTTGCAGTTTTTCGGGTCCTGAACTTCCGGAGCCATTTTGAGGCCTTAAACAACGTTTTTTGGGAAATCTAGGAGCAACATGGCACCACGGATCAATGTTGCTCTTCCCAAAGTTATAGTTCTTGAATAGATCTTTCTAACGAGCTATTGTATGCGTCAAATAAAGGTCGGGTGCCAAAGTTATGACCCAGGGAAGTTGATGTACCAACTTACCCAAAACGGGGCCCACAATTTGGCGTCTCATCTTCTAGGGTTAGGTTTTGGGATGTTAAAGGTTTTCCATTATTTCTCAACAATAATAGGCCTTCGAGCCTCATTGTAATACAGTTCAGAGGCATGTAGCCACCACATCTCTTCTCAGAGATAAGCTACCATCGCCCTAGCTGGTTTATTTCCATTTCTGTTTGTAAGCATATTTCGATATTTTAAATTAATGAAATGAAGTATTATTTCCGCTGCATATCTGTGTTTATGGTTATCTCTATAATTTGTTGCATTCCTGTTTAAATCCGGACCAGTGGTATCAGAGGGGTCTGCTTTTTCTCTGTTTTTCTTTGCATGTCCCCCACGAGGTCGGGATATAAGGAGTTAGGGCTTGAACTGGTCGAACCTTTGCAATACCAGCCTCGCAAATGGTGACGGCCTCCCATGGCAGATGAGAAGAAAGACGAGGGGGCAGGAGATCCTATCAAAATCTTGCTCAAAGAAGCCCTCGAGCGACAAAGGAATGCTATGATGGATAGTTTTGCCCATATCCTTTAGCGGCTACCCAGAAGCGACGCATCGGCTTCCAGCAGCTACTCTGGAAATGCCACGCCCTTTAAGGTACAAGTTAATTTTGAAATCCCCATATTCGAGAGTCAGATAGACGCAGATGCCGTAGATAAATGGTTAAATCTGCTAGAGGGTTATTTTTCTGTTCATGAATTTTCGAGTCGGGAAAAGATTGTTTTTGCTCTTCTCAAAGCAGCCCCCCACGTCAAGGACTGGTGGGAAACCTACTGCGAGCAGAAGGATGAAACTACAGACTCGCTATTTTCAGCCGCACCCACCTGGAATTCATTTCGAGATGCCATTAAGGAGCAATACTACCCTGTTGGAAGCTATGAGGATGAATACATAAAGTGGACCACGCTGCGGCAGGGAAGGGATCAAGATGTGCCGGAGTTCACCAATATTTTCCATACCCTTCGCACGAAGTTGGGTATCAGGGATTCGGAGCAGCATTTGATACTCAAATACCGCGGCTGCCTACACAAGTACATCCAGGAAGAAATGGAATTCCTGAACATCTCCTCGCTCGGCATAGCATATCGATATGCTGTCAAGATCGAGCAGAAGTTTAAACAAAAGAAGTGAGACTTTGGATCTGCGAATCCAAAGCAAGGGAAAGGTGCCTCGAAGCCACAGAACAAAGGACAAAGCCAAGGCAGGGCAGCCCAAGACAACCCGCCAAAGCTACAAGCAAAGAACAACGTTGCAAAGCCGAAAAAGGACACGGGAAAATGGTGTGAGTTCCATAAGAGCTCCACTCGCAACACAAGTGAGTGTCGGGTGAAGCAGTCACTGGTGGCTGAGATAAAGGTTTCAGAATTGGATGCAGGTTCCGACTTTGAGTCAGAACCCGACAAGGGGAATGACAAAGGGAAGCAGATCATTGATGCGGATCCCAACACCACTGTTGCTACTACTAAGATCTAGAAAAATGAACCTGAAGATCCAGAGGAGGAGGAGCGTCTCTTCCACTCCCAAATGTGGGTAAGGGGTTCCCCGCTATAGTTCATTTTCGATAGCGGGAGCCAAAAGAACCTCATTTTGGCAGAGGTCGTGACGCGGTTGGGCTTACCAACCACGACACATCCACAACCGTACACCATTGGGTGGCTGCACCAAGGACGGGATCTTCGCGTAAGCTAACAGTGTCGCCTTCCATACAACATCAAGCCCTTCACAGATGAGGTATTGTGTGACATTGCTCCCCTTGAAGTTTGTGATGTATTATTAGGACAACCATACTTGTGGAAGCGACATGGTGTGTATGAATCAAGGCCCCGTGTTGTTATTATTACATTGGGAAATCATATGTACAGGATACTAGAGGTAGCACCACCTACTGCCATCTCTTTGATTACTGCAAAACAATGCAGTAAGCTCATTTCCAAAACTGGAAAATTTGTTTTCCTGACGATACGCCCTCAAGGAAAGAAGAAGACGGTGGCCACAACCTCTAGACATGGCCCTTCTGCACGACAACTATAGATGGACAAGGACATGGAGGAGTATAAGGACATCTTCACCTCCCCCGTAGGGGTTCCTCTGCACTGTCAGGTCAAGCACTCCATCAATCTGACCCCAGGTGCACCGCTACCCAATGGACCAATTTATCGGCGCTCCATTCTGGAGAATGATGAAATCAAGAGGCAGATTTAGGAGCTGCTGCAGAAAGGCCACATTCGTCCGAGTTCATCGCCTTGCGGGAGACCAATTGTGTTGGTACAGAAGAAGGATGGGACTTAGAGACTCTGTATTGACTATCAGGCACTGAACAAGATCACTGTCCGTAATAGGTACCCGATCCCACGGATTGATGACCACCTGGACCAGCTAAAGGGGGAAAAATATTTCAGAAAGATTGATCTGAAGTCAGGATATCACCAGGTACCAATCGAACCCTCTGATGTGTGGAAGACTGCCTTCAAAGCCAAGGAGGGCCTTTTCGAATGGTATGTTATGCCTTTCGAGTTGATGAATGCTCCTGCAAACTTCATGAGGCTAATGGATGACATCTTGTGGCCATTCACCAACTCATTTGTAGTGGTATACTTGGATGAAATTCTGATCTTCAGCCAGAGTTGGGAAGAGCACCTCCACCACATTCGACAGGTCCTCCAACAACTGCGGCAACACAAGCTGTGTGCTAATTTGGAGAAATGCACTTTTGGCATGACCCAGGTTCAGTATCTCGGATACATTGTTGATGAACAGGGGGTGCATGTGGATCCAGCCAAGATCCAAGTCATTTGGGATTGGCCATCTCCAAACACTTTGACAGAGCTTCACAACTTTCTAGGTCTTGCCAACTTCTACCACAGGTTCGTGTTGGGGTTTTCTCATATCACTTGGCCCTTGAGTCAAGTCACCAAGGGAGGATCCAAAGCAAAGTTCTTTTGGTCTGAATCTCAACAGAAGGCATTCATAGAGTTGAAAGAATGCCTCTACACGACACCAGTGCTTGCATTACCATATTTGCAACAACCATTTGAGGTCAAGACAGATGCCTCTGACTATGTTATTGGGGCAGTCCTTACTCAACACAGGCATCCAGTGGCATATCATAGTGAAACACTTTCAGACACAGTCCGGAAGTATCCCACTTATGATAAAGAGATGTATTCCATTGTTTAGGCTTGTCGATAATGGAAGCATTACATTTTGGGGAAGGAAACGGTCATCCACACCGACCATCGACCCCTGCAGTTCATACAGACCCAAGGGAAATTGCAGACTGATCGCCATCAGAAGTGGTCTACATACCTGCAACAGTTTCATTTGAATATCAAATATAAGAAGGGCAGCACCAATAATGTTGCAGATTGCCTCAGTCGACCACCGATCATGGCGTTAACCACCATGCTCAACTCTTATGGGCATGAGACTTCTGACTGGCCACTTCTCTACAAAAGCGACCCAGAATTCGACCACACATACCAGACACCCTTGGAGGGTCAGCATGTTCTAGATTTTCACCTCCAAGATGCCCTTTTATGCCACCTGGGTCATCTTTGTGTTCCTTCCAGCGAGCATGCCAAGATGATTTGGGAAGCACACTACAGCCAGGCTGTTGGGCATTTCGGGGTTGAGAAAATGGTGGCAGTGCTGCAAAAGTATTTCTATTGGCCGAATCTTCGACAGGATGTTGGGAAGTACATCAGATCATGTACTGCCTGTGCCATTGCCAAACCGATCATCAAGAAGCAAGGCCTCTATGCCCTACTACCTACCCCTAGTCGACCTTGGGAATCCATCTCCATGGATTACATGTCAGGCCTTCCTTCCACTAAGCATGGAAATGACTGTGTTTTTGTGGTCGTTGACAGGTTCTCAAAGATGGCCATTATGGCGGCCTGCAAGAAGAATATCACAGCAGAAGCCACTGCTAAACTCTTCTTTGAACGAGTATGGGTGCACTTTGGGATCCCACAGTCTATCATCTCAGATTGGGATAGTCGGTTCCTCAGTACATTTTGGTCCAGTCTCTGGTCATTGCTGGACACCAAACTCACTAAGTCCACATCCTTCCATCCTCAAACTAATGGCCAGATAGAGGTTGTCAATAGGATGATTGTGCACATTCTTCGCATGTATAACTCAAAGAATCCACGCACATGGGACAAGAGCCTCCCCTATGTTCAACACAGCTACAACCGAGATCTTCACAGCTTGATTGGCCACAACCCTTTTCAGGTGGGCTTGGGATTCCAGCCACTATGCCCCATTAATGTGGCCATGCCATTTGCAGCTACTCACACAAATTCAGCTCATGTTCAGTCCGAAACAGATAAGGCAACCAGCTTCATTGCGCACATCCAACATATTCGCCAGCAGGTCCATGGCATTCTGGAGAAATCAAATGCCAAGTACAAGCAGCGACATGATCAACATCGGGTGCCACACAAGTTTCAGGTGGGTGACAAAGTCTGGTTGCATTTGCAAAAGGAGCACCTTACTAGAGCCTATCGGAAACTGAGACCACTTCGATATGGTCCTTACACCATTACTAAGGCTGTGGGAGACAATGCATTTGAGCTCAACATTCCCCCATTCCTTGGCCTGCATCCAATATTCAATGTGGACCGCCTTCGGCCATACTTTCCACCATTGCTAGACACATCCGACATTGCAGAACAACTCACACCCACAGAATTAAATCCAGATTGCATGAAACAAGCTGCAACTGATCGGATCATGGACACACAAATCAAGAACACTCGCCACCAGAATATCCAACTATATCGAGTTGTCAAAGCAGGCCAATTCCTTCACCAGGGCAAGTGGCTCACCGGGGACCAAGTTCAGCAAAAGTTTCCTCATCTCATGGAGGAACTCAACGCAATGGGACCATTGCTTCCTAAGGGGGGAGGAATGATCCAGGTGGATATTGGTGGCCACCTGCCAAGTCCATCTGGACCCCCATCATTGTTTCTCTCAGCATTTTCAGTTTCCTTAATTGTAGCACAACTTACTATTTTTAGCAGTTTTTTGGGTTCTGAACTTCCGGAGCCGTTTTGATGCCCTAAACGACGTTTTTTGGGAAATCTGGGGGCAACATGGGTCCATGGACCAATGTTACCCTTCCCAAAGTGGTAGTTCTCGGATAGATCTTTCTAACGAGCTATCGTACGTGTCAAATGGAGATCATATGCCAAAGTTACGACCTTGGGAAATTGATGTACCAATTTATCCAAACGGGGCCCACAATTTGGCGTTTCATCTTCTAGGGTTAGGTTTTGGGATGTGAAGGGTTTTGTCATTGTTTCTCAACAATAAATAGGCCTCCGAGCCTCATTGTAAGACAGTTCAGAGGCATGTAGTCACCACATCTCTTCTCAGAGATAAGCTACCATCGCCCTAGCTAGTTTATTTCCATTTCTGGTTGTAAGCATATCTCGGTATTTTCCATTAATGAAATGAAGCATTGTTTCCGCTGCATCTTTGTGTATATGGTTATCTCTGTATTTTATTACGTTCCTGTTTAAATCCGTATCAGTGGTATCAGAGCGGTCTGCTTTTTCTTTGTTTTTCTTTGCATGTCCCCAACGAGGTCAGGATATAAGGAGTTAGGGCTTGAACTGGTCGAACCTTTGCAAGACTAGC
>APFE030779076.1:43713-90586 GCA_000404065.3 Pinus taeda | reverse complement strand
CCATCTGGACCCCCATCATTGTTTCTCTCAGCATTTTCAGTTTCCTTAATTGTAGCACAACTTACTATTTTTAGCAGTTTTTCGGGTCCTGAACTTCCGGAGCCGTTTTGAGGCCCTAAACGACGTTTTTTGGGAAATATAGGGACAACATGGGTCCATGGACTGATGTTGCCCTTCCCAAAGTGGTATTTCTCGGATAGATCTTTCTAACGAGCTATCGTACGCGTCAAATGGAGATCATATGCCAAAGTTACGACCCCGGGAAATTGATGTACCAATTTACCCAAACGGGGCCCACAATTTGGCGTTTCGTCTTCTAGGGTTAGGTTTTGTGATGTGAAGGGCTTTTCATTGTTTCTCAACAATAAATAGGCCTCCGAGCCTCATTGTAACACAATTCAGATGTATGTAGTCACCACATCTCTTCTCAGAGATAAGCTACCATCGCCCTAGCTGGTTTATTTCCATTTCTGGTTGTAAGCATATTTCAGTATTTTCGATTAATGAAATGAAGTATTATTTCCACTGCATATTTGTGTATATGGTTATCTCTGTATTTTTTTGCGTTCCTGTTTAAATCCGGATCACACTACCACCTCCACCGACTCAGAACCTACATATGATGAGGTCTGGGCCACGCGAGGAGGATCTGAACGTAAATATAGTGCTCAGGAGTGGGATTGCGGCAGGGAATGACAAGGGGAAACAACCAGAAGACAGTACATGGGTTCACAAAGCCCCAACAAAAGAGGTTTAATTCAACTTGAAGCATGCTTGTGAAGCCTTCATGGAAGCTAAGAAGAGCTTTGCTGAGGCCTCCACCTTAGGAAGCAAGGATAAGACTGAGCTAACGATGGACCCTTCTATGCTCACAAATTTCTTGGAAACCTGTATGAAGTTACTGCGTGATAGTAAGGATGTGAAAGGGTTACAAGAACTCATCAATAATGTGTTGGGACCGTGCCAAGTAAGCTGCTCATAGTACGAAAAATTGGCAAGCATAAAACAAGGACGGGACAGGAGATGAGAATGACCGCACAAATAGGAGAGTATGAAATGGATCAAGTCATTTTGGACCTGGGATCAGATGTGAATTTCCTACCAAAGTAGACTTGAGAGTGAATGGGGAGACTCACACTGCAATGGTCTCTGATTCAGTTAAGGATGGCGAATCAGCAGAAAATCATCCCCATGGGCCTGCTGCAGGGGGTGACTATGGACATTGAGGGAGCAAGTGTGCTGGCATATTTTGAAGTAATAGAGATAGTGGATTATAGCAATCCCTACCCTACACTCCTGGGAATTGACTAGGCTATTGATATGAACGGGGTAATCAGTGTAGAGAAGCGAAAGATGATCTTCGAGAAGAAGTCACTACGCATAATAATACCCCTAGATCCTGCTAAGGGATTGTGATATGTCGAGACCAAGATTGGGTGAATGCCACTGTGGATG
Organism: Pinus taeda; assembly: GCA_000404065.3. Lineage (NCBI taxonomy): Eukaryota > Viridiplantae > Streptophyta > Pinopsida > Pinales > Pinaceae > Pinus > Pinus taeda. Next base: position 89,131 of record APFE030779076.1, on the reverse strand, counting down.
GGTGGATTACATGGGAGCACGAGAGTTCATGCACTTTGGATTTTGAAGAAGAAGTAGAACTATGGCAGCATCGGTTACACGAAGTAACTACACTTAATTGCAACATGATGACCTAGTCGATGCATTGTGTGTCGTTAGAGGAAACAAATCTACCTATTTATGATGGTCTAAATGAGGTAGATATCGTTTTTGATGCATTTGAAAGGGAGGTACCAAAAAAGCACCACTTCCAGGCCTTGGATTGGGCACTGCACACTACGCCCACAAGATGGTAGGGTACACACAAGAGAAGCTTTAATGATTGGTGAGAATGTAGGAGGATGATGAGAACACGATTTGGGAAGCCTAATATGTGATTGATAGACAAGTAAGGGAAGAATGATACATGCATGCATCTGCCCAAATGGATGCAAGATTATGGAGAAAAGCCCCAACCTAAGTGGGTGCACCTATTCTGTCATACCTTGGATGTTATCCTAATGAATTGGTATATAGAAACAGAGATCCACCATGGGACAGGCGAATGGGATATCATGCACGAAGGATTCATGATGACATTCAGTGTTGAGGATGGGTTTGACAGTATTGACGAAGCATTACAAGAAGTGAAAGCAGCCATATTTAGGATACTACAGGATCCTTTAGACCTGATTTAGCCTAAATGGGCTACTCAGCTAATTCATGCACTTGAATGTTATAATGTAACTGCTAAACATGAGGATGAGGATCCATGAAAGATTAACATTCTAGAAACAGAAGGCCACCATGAGGTTCAAGGACCACAGATTGAGAAACCTGATATAACCGTGCCAGTGAAAACAAAACATGTGAACATTGGTATGGAGGTAGAACCAAAATTCAAAAATATTGGAGACTACTGGGACGACGTGATGCTGCATAAGGTCATTGAATTACTCCACAAATACCAAGACTTATTCCCAACCAATTTTATAGATCTAAAAGGAATAATCGGAAGCCTAGGAGTGATGAAGATCGCGTTAAAAATTGACCTAAATCTAGTTAAGCAGAGGCCTTACTGCCTCAATCCGAAATACAAGGAGAAGGTCTGCTCAGAGCTAGGCAAGATGCTAGCTACAGGCATCATTGAGCCAATGGAAGAATCTGATTTGGTAAGCCCTATGGTGGTGCAAGAGGAAAATTAGAAGGATGAGATAAGGATATGCATGGATCTCAGAAAAATGAATGATGCTTGTGTGTATGATCCTTTCCTGACTTTGTTCACGGATGAAATGTTCGAATTAGTAGGTGGCCAAGAAGCATATTCCTTCATTGATGGGTTCTCTAGGTACCACCAAATCATAATCGTGCCAGAGGATAGGAGAAAGACAAACTTCGCGACTGAGTGGGGTTTTTTTAAATACACCATATTTGAGCATGTACTGACATGATTTGGATGTCCAAGGATCTTGATAAGTGATCATGGTAAGCACTTCCTGAATGAGACGATCATGCACTAATGGAGGAATTTCAGGTATATCACCAAAAGAGCACACCTTATCACCCACAGGCTAATGGGATAGTGGAGGCATTCAACGAAGTGCTTGAAAACAAACTGAACAATGTTTTTAATGCTCAATGAAGTGATTGGGACCTACGAATACCTGCAGTATTGTGGGCTTATCGAACAACATGCAATGTGCTGACAGGACAAACCCCTTTTAGGCTTTTCTATGGTGTGGAAGTCGTAATGCCCATGGAATACATCGTACCTAGCTTGCACATAGCAGCACTCATAGGTATGACAGATCACAGAGCCTTGGAAGAGAGGCTGGCACAACTAGATGAGCTCTAAGAAGATATATTTCTGGCTGGGCTTCACCAACAGGTCCAAATGCAGCATGAAAAGGCATGGCATGATCGACACATTAAGTTGTGAACGTTTAAGGTAAACAATTTGGTTTTGTTGTATGATAGTAAGTTTCATAAATTCCTTGGAAAATATAGGATGCACTGGTTAGGGCCTTATGTTATTAAGAATATTACCGACGGAGGATAAGTACAGTTGGTCAAGTTAAATGGAGAACCCTTCCCAGGAAAGGTGAACGGCAGTTGCTTGAAGCCATACACCAGCTATCTGGCCATGTGACTAAATGAAAGTAGCATAGTCTTAGTGCTCTAGGCAACTGAAAGGAGGTGCGGGACTATAAACTACACTACCCAATTTCAGGAGCTATGCAATTTCAGGACTGCGTGAAGCAAGGAAGTGTCATAGGGTTCACGACAGTGTGAAGCAGTTGTGCTACGAATGGAAATAGCACGCAGGTCCACCAGAAAGTGACTGTTAAATTAACTATTCATGATTTGATGGTTGGATTGTGGATAAATGGAGTGGGTGGTAGGCACTTAAGGTGAAATTTATGGATTAGATAATTGAAAATTTGCCGCCAATCTAGTAGCGCTAAAAGAAAGAAAGATCTTTTGGATCTTGATGGAGATGAGTATCCGAATGGGGATCAATCTCAAGCTGTAGTTTTCAACCACAGTATACGCTAGTTTGCAGAGATTTATAGGGTTCAAAGTGGATTTCCACCATGTCTTTATCAAGGCATGGAAGGACCCCACGAAGACATGGCATAACTTACCTTATCTGGCAACAGATGATGTTATCTTTGTAGTCCTCAAGTCTTGGCTGCCAGAGTGGCACACTGCAACAGGCTCCACAGTGGAAATGGACAAGTCCACCACGTAGCGTAAGAAGGAAGAAAAGAGGAAGTGGAGGCTAAGACCCAGGTAGCACGTGATGCCGTGAAATTGAAAGAACAACAGGAGTTAGGAGGAGAAGAGAGTGAAGGACAGAAGTCACCTTCACCCAAGGCTAACGTAGAAATAGAGGAGTTGACAGAACAAGGTGGCATGGACCCACATATGACGTCCTCCCAACTCAAGCGTCAACGACCATAAGAGAAGGCTGTGTCATGGAAGAAAACCAAGGCTTCAAGGACATCCTTGGACCCAATCACCCTCACTGAGGGGGATTTGCATGATATTGGAGAAACGGTGAGGGATATCATTGCATAGGCCCTCCAACAGTTCAAAGCGCAATAGCAATTGGTATTATCGGCTCTCCAGACATAGTTGTAGGAGTTGTAGGCTCACACTCCACATGATGGCACAGTGTCCACCAACCTCACAATCGACACTTCAGCTGTCACGAAGATGTTGCGCACAAGGGTGACCAACACGATACTGCTACTAGATGGGGCACTTACTATAGAAAATGAGGCCGACAAGCCCATGGCTAGCAGCTTGAAAGGGGTGGAATTGAATATGTCTGTGCTCCCTCGAGAGATGCTCCACCTCTTGCATGATGGAGTCACCACGGAACGTAGGGCATGGGAGAGGCACATTCTGTAGGTAATGAGCGAGCAGTGCATCAATATCGAGTAGTTGGGCCTATAGCACAATGAGACAATGGAACAGAATAAGAAAATCATGTAGGTAGTGGAGGAAGCCTACCGAATGGTCCCAGAGTTGGACATTCAGGCAGAAAAATCGGTTGATGCGTGTGTCCGCAAGTCACGATGCTCGGGCAGCAATGGCTAGGATTCAGCTGGAGCTAAACCTACAGATTGCAGAGTTAAATTTGAGGGCTCAGCCTTCAACTCCACCAAAAGTTAGGGAAAAATGTGCCACCACTATTACAACAACGATAGCAGTGGTTGATAGTGCAATATCAGACTGCTCACAACTTTTTGAACAATCATTCGAGGTCCTAACCACCTTGTAGGAGGACCTAAATGTAGAGTGCTTGGAGATAGAGGCATGCAAGCTACAACAAAGATATGACGAGGTCAAATGGACCATGGAGACGACCACCCTTACATAGAGGCTTGCAAGGATGTAGGAGGCAAAGGCGCTTAAGGAACAGGTGGATGTCGCTCGACACAAAGAAGTGGTCATAAAAGCATGCCTATAGGCATGGATAGATGAGGCATATATGATCACAAATTCCATTGAAAGAAATCTCGTGACACTACAAGGAACTCAGCAAAAGATTTAGGGTGGCAATTTAGTGGCAATCACCAAGCAGAGAGTGGAAGAAGTCTAGCAGGCAACCACTCAGTGTGCTTCTAAGTTTGCAGTCATCCAAATGGAACTGGGAGGTCTTTGTACTAAGATATTTGCACCTGCAAAGTGACTCGAGGGCAAGTCATGATGTTTGTGTTGGGGGTATGTTGGGCACGAGATCCCCCAAGGGTATTTTTGGGGCTAAAAGCCCATATTTTGGTCAAATTTTGTAATCCAAGTGTAAAGACTCCACATTTTGTGGTTACGAAGCGCGTAGCTGTTAAAGATTCATAGGGTTGTCTGCCATTTTTTTGGAAATGTAATGTCAGCTGTAGAAGATCTACCCATGGTCCATGGACCATGGGATTGTATAGATAGAGCTAAGCTCTAAGTATTTTGAGAGAAAGAATAGAAGATAAACACACGAAGATATGATGTATGATAGATAGCTCTAAGGTAGAAGTCTAAGTTTGGGTAGCTGAGTGTGCAGAGGCCTAGGGTAGAAGTTGGCAGCTGAGTACGTGGATCCCTTTAGCCGAGTGTGCAAGTTGGGTCGAGTCTGTAATCGTATGTAATTATCAATAAAGAGACGTATTCTATAATTTCTATGTCTTTATTTCTTGTTTATGCATCTTGTTATGTTGGGTATGAATTTCACTTATAATTATTATATGATGCGTGAATGTATGTAAATGTGTTGGTTAAGTGAACGCAAGTAAGAACATTTGTTTACGTGAAGCTAACTAAGATTGGTTAATAAGATAACTAAGACACTTACCCTAGTTTGGGAGATATTTTAGTTCGCTACCCTAGCAACGTGAAAGTCCTTGAGCTACAGGTTAGGGCTACACAAAACCCAATTTTACCCTTTTGTGAAGGTATGGAAGGGTGGAACAGAGGGCTAAGCAACATGTGTGAAGGTAGGTATAGCCAGAATAAATTGACATCACAACCATCCGTGGGTACGGAAACTTGGTTCTAGCATCCCCCCATATTACTTCGGGTGTGACTTTAGTCTGCGCTCCACGGTCTGATGTTGAAAGGGACAGTAGTGTAGGGATTTGTTTGGCTAACTAAAACTAAACTGGGTCAGGCCCCCTCAAGCCAACACTCACTCCAAGTAAACTCAATTTCATAAATACCTCTGACATTTTTTACATCTTCCCACTAGATATCTACTTTATCTTTAAGACTGAATGTCACTATTCTGGCCTTCATGTTTGTTGAGTAATCATGAAATATGAAGAACTTATTCATCCCAAGCAGCCATGCTTCGACATCCCGTGACTTCTTCATTTCTCCCTCAAATTTAGGTCAATTTTTTTCTTAACTCATGTGGAAAATACCCCCTATCATGCCTCCTGTAAGGATGATAATGATGACGATCATAGTTCCTGTCAGAAACAGAACTAGAGTAGTACCTGTGTCTGTCACCTCTCCTATTTGGAGTATCCAAGAGCTTGCCATCTCGAACCATTTCATCTCTACCCGACATGTTACCACCATGAGATCTACTTCCATATGCCACATTAGTCCTATCCTCCTATTCATGGTTGATCCTAAGTGATTCCTATCTTTACAATTCTAACAAACTTTGAAGGTTTACTGCATTAACTTCTAGTTGTTTCTCTTGTTCTTGCATGATTATGTCATTATCTGCTTGGCAACATCTTAATTATTACTTCAAGATTATCAATATGTTTTCTAATTTAAAAGAGTTCTCAACACCACGCTACTCAACTAATCCATAGGGATAGTCTTACGAACCGTACTCTACCATCTTGCTAGTCATCTTTGATCTCTTTCCTGCAAAGCATACAATGTTAGCTAAAACAAAATATAAACATAATCGACATACCTAAATATAGTTCAGGGAGGATATTTCATCTACAAGATCAACCAAATTAGTGCAATACATGTATAAACATAACCATAATAACATATAGATATCATCCTATCCATAGTCTAGTCATCAATGCTTGACCATATCAACCAGACATCATGACCTCATGCATGACAACTACAACCATATAAATGTATACTTAACAATATGTAAAACCTAACATGCATAAACGATGCACAACCAATCATACACTCATGACAACACATTCCACAACAAAACCATCAATTTCACATGGTGAATCCAATGCAACCATGACAAACATCATGCATACACAGTAAGCATATAGACCACCAGCATAGAGACACATATATGCAGCCGACATGAATGCATGACCAACACACCACCCATCCAGTTGAAAGGGTGAACCATGCCCCGATACCACTTTGTAACACCCTCCTGCAACATTTACCCAAGTTAACTGGTCCGCTGCGGTAAACATGTGATGATGCGGTACTATGATCTAATTCAACTCCCCATGTATGGTTAAGGAAGTTGAACTAACACAACACATCCAATCTAACCTTCTACACATGTCACAAAACCTCTAGGAGCCAACAATTCTTTCCAGGTGATCAACCCCTGAGACAACTTGACATGTCACAGCCTTAAAGCCTCAGTCACTCCCATGACATGGGAATGTATGCAATTGGGAGCCTCTAATTTCTCTCATAGAAAGGGAATGCAAGCAATTGGGGACTTTTTTAGCTAGTTCAGAGCTAGCGACGACTTTTTCAGGGCTAGGACTCAGAACACTACCCATAACTTCATGAAACTTCTAGAAATGAAAAGTAACATTGAAACAATTATACTAATGCAAATACTTAATAAATACTTTTCTAGACCCCTACTAATCATGACAGGAATTTCATCAAAAATGTCACAAATATGCATTCTACAGGTCATAACAACATATCTAAGCATAAGGGCCTCATACTTATATGAGAATCGTTGAGAAGAATTGATGCCTTATCACATTAGGTTCATCATAATCTATTAGGTGATATATTCATTGTTCATTCATTTACAAATCAAAACATGATATGAGCCATACATCATCACTGTCATAAAACACGCTCATAACCAACACATAAGAAACATAAATAATAAGGATATAAGAGCCATAAAAATCACATATAAACAACTATATTTACCCATTGAATACAAGAGGAAATAAACTCTTATTAACGTACGCAAAATGCAACTAGGGCTGGGACTTCCATGAACCACCTAACAATAGACTAGGTTGAACCAAATATCTCTTTCAATCAGTCACCCCCATGTTAGAAAATAGAGATCGAGATAAGAGAAAAATTGTTCACACAACAAATCACACTTGAATGTTTTATTGATCACAATAGTTACAAATATATAGGACATAGCACACTAACTTCAACACGACTAGATCGCTATTAAAACTCACACATAGGAAAACAACTACTTCTAGATTGACTCCTAGGGACTCATGATGACAACCACACATGACATGGAAGCATTACTTCCAACACCCTCGCTTAATGCTTACATGTAGAAAATATAAAAAAACACACATTACAACAGTAAGTAAATCTTTGTCATATTTCTCTGATATGGTCATCGTCAGCGCCCACATCCACTTTGGAATCTTGCAAACATCGCTTTTTCACCACCACATCTTTCAGTTGTCACTTGACCTTCATTTAAAATGTAACTGCCTTTGACCATTGTTGATAAACTTTGCAGAATTGACGCTTCTCAACCTCCTAAAGCACAACGAGTTAGTCTCTATATTGAACCATCCTATAGAACTGCCACCATCTATGAATCCACGACCCTCTGTATCCTTCATCAGTTTTCTAGGATAGCATTCTAGATATAGAATGTCTTCAGTAGACAATTATACAACTTGACCTTATAAAATAACCTATACTAATGCTCTCGGATTACAACGGGTCACACCAACTTGACCTTATTAAGAACTACCTGTGACTAATGCTCCCGGAGCACGATGAGTCACATTAGCCTATTCCATAACTAGTATGTTCTTTGTGGTTATTTATATAAATCATCTCACAAATCTAATAATCAATCTATAGATGTGTAAGACATCCATTAAAAATTTATGCATAACATATTCCTAAAACATATCACTCCATATTGGATCGTACAAAAAATAAATACCTATTGGTCACACATTTAAAATACCACATGAACCATAGCTATGGAACAATCAGATGAAAATTAGACATATAAAAGATATGCTTTAAGGTTATTTCCACCATTCGCCTTCTCCTTGAATCATAGGATGGCCCTCGATGGATATTCCAATGATGTTCGCATTTTGGCATCCATTATAAATTGCAAGATATGTAGAAATTTGTGTATAGGCACTGGGAATAATTGTAGTGATTTTGGCTACTCATAGACTTTTAATGGCTCAGCTACTCACTAATGCAATGTTGCTAATGCATTTGTATTAATGAAATAATTAGTTTGTGAACTTCTCGATGCAGCTACACACTTAGAAATTGGAGGACATGACCCCACAGGAAACAATGATCCTTTACAAGTCATTACTGCAAGTTCCTGGGCATTGATGGGTGTGTGCATAGAATCTGTCATTGCTTCCCCTCGATCTTCCACTTTCCTTCAAAGAGAAGCACTTCCTAGTTTCCAGCGCATCATAATCACACACGGACACACCACCTCTAATGATATCACGAGCTTGCCTTCAACTCTCTTCAAATCAAAGTAATATCATCATTTTCAGATCAAAATGTAAAGCAGCACATTACTCATATCAAAGTGCTATGATAGTTAACTAGCATATCTCAGCCCCTCTTTTCAGCACATTTCCTATATATAAACATATGCTCTGTATTAGGGGTGTCAGTTAATGGATATTCTCAACGCCTTCCTTCACTAGAATTCAGATGCATCAATGGCAGTAATGACTACCTCACAACTTCCTCACCTTGTTCATTCGAGTGCTTATCTGCCAGATCAATCACTTTATTCGGAAGATGCCACCTAACTCTTTCCAATACATTCATGTAATACTCAGATCTACACAGTGGGATAAATATACACACTTCACACACAAAACACAACAATATTTTCTACCACACCAGAAATTTTCAAACACACATCTAAACTACAATTACTCTAATTATAGAGCAATACAATTCAAGGTTCTCTCACATCGTCCTAGATTTCCCGTAAAGGAATCAAGCCAAAATTGGTTGTGATACCATGTTAGAAAATAGATATCGATAAGTTCACACAACAAATCACACTTCCATGTTTTATTGATCACAACAGCTACAAATATATAAGACATAGCACACTGACTTCGACACGACTAGATCTCTATTACAATTCACACATAGTAAAACAACTACTTCTAGATTGACTCCTAGGGATTCATGATGACAACCACACATGACATGGAAGCATTAATTCCAACACCCCATGCCATATTCCAAGCATGAATGTGGGATCTCATGAAACACATCCAACAAGACCAAACCAGATCTTCAAGAGGCCAAAACATATCAACTCTCAACCAATGATTTGACATCATGATCGGAGATCACTAACCATAACCAATTTGGTCTCCATACAAGTTTTCCAGGGCTCAAGAGCGTTTGTTCCAACCAAGGCTTCTAGGACTAGTAACTCAACCTACAACTATTGTCGGGATCTAGAGATTTTGCCCAAGAAAGGCTCCAGGACTAGTAAATCAACCCACAAAGGGCTCTAGAGAATTTGTCTAACCAAGGATCCAGGACTAGTAACTCAACCCAAGTTGTTACAGGGACCCATAGTATTTTTCCAACCAGGGCTCCAGGAGCTAATAACTCAACCCACAACCAAAGGAATATGAGAACCAACCAGGAAATAAAAGTAAAACCCACAACACCATGGATATGAAACAAATGGAAAGGCTAAGCAAATCCACTATCAATCCATACATTCCTCCATCCCAGTGACAGATCATAACCAATAAACCACATGCATATGCCATGTATTCCAAAACTAGTAAGAAAACCATACATGCAACTTAGTACCTGCAAGAAAAATCAACTGTTGGTGTTGACCCCAATGTCCTCTTGCACTTTCCTAATTTTCCTTTTCCTTCTTGCTCCAAATCCCATGTATGCTACACTTGTCCATGAGTGCTCCAAAAAATTCATAGTGTCCAAGAGTATGAGAGAGGGAGAGTAGAAAATGAGAGATCCAAAACTGAACTAACAAATCATTTCGTCCTCACATGCAACTTGTGACCTTTCACCTTCCTTTTATCCTAATTTCCATTATTTTCATAAATAAAATTCCAATTAATGTCTCATGCCATTCCAAATCCTTTTCCTTTGCCTTTGCCAATTTTCTTAGCCATTAATTAATCACAAGTGATCGCCATCACTATGTTTTTTCCCAACATTCAACTCGGAATACGTGACTCATGACCATGGTCTTATTTTTCTTTTATTAACTTTATTACATGGATTTTTTTACCAGGGTTGTTACATAAGGAATTATATATTACTGTGAAGGACTAATATCATTGCTAACTCCAAAACCATGAAGCATATTCTTAGCCATAAAATCATTGGGGGCGAAATACTCCAAGTGGATATTCATCCTTCAAGTGTTCGATTTGGAGTTCACCAATGCTAAATCCAAAAAATCATTAGCTTTTGTTGAGATTCTTGCTGAATTTCCTCATGTTGACGAGGAAGTTGTGCACATGGATCTTTTACCAGATGATTCCTTGTTCCTCATTAGAACTTCTAAACCTTGGTAGGGAGACATTATTTTGTATCTCCAAACCCTATATTTTCAGCTCGAACTATCTTGTGATGACTATCGATGAGTACACCATAATTCTCGACACTATATTATTATCAATCATACTCTATACCGTCATGGTGTTGACACTATGTTACATCGAAGCCTTATGAAGAAACCAAACATTTCTTGAATGATTATCATGACGGGGCATGTGGTGGTGATCTATATGGGCTTGCCACCACTCATAAAAAATTTCATGCAAGGTACTTTTGGGCTTCACTTTTTAAAGAATGTATCTTAGTGGACCAAAAATTCCATCCATCTCAGATATTTTCTTATTAAATCCATGCTCATCCTACCCCGTTACACCTGGTAGTCACCATCATACCTTTTTCATAGTGTGGTATTGACTTTATGAAATGCAACCCACCCTCAGCCCAAGTTCATCACTACACCATTGTTATTTTCGACTAATTTACCAAATGGGTTGAGGCTATGACTACATGCTTAAATGACAATTCTAATACTACCTTATTCATTTTCAACCACGTTATAGCCAAGTTTGGTGTGCCTAAAAAAATCGTGACTGATCATGGTAAAGATTTTCAAAACCATATGATGTAGGAAATAGCTGCCAAGTTGGCTTTTCATCATGAAAACTCAACACCCTATTATCCTCAAGACAATGGCCAAGTTGAGGTTTTCAATCAAACTTTGAAAACCATGTTGCAACATATGGTAGGGAACCATAATTCTAATTGGCATCTTATGCTATTTTCTACCCTATGGGCATATCAAACCTTGATTAAATATGCCACTAGATTTACTCCTTCCAATTGGTTTATGGAGTGGAGTTAGTTCTTCCTATCTAGTGTGAAATCTCTTTCCTTTAACTCATTGTTGAATTACTCTCTGACACTTTGACCAAGGAAGAATGCCTCTTACAGATTTCCGATCTTGATGAACAACGCCTTCTTGCCCTGGTCAATAACGAAAATCATAAGAAACACATTAAGACCCAGTCTAACAAGTTTGTTTAACCTCATGTTTATCTGAAGGTGATTTGGTTTTGGTTTATGACCAAGACCATGATAAATTGGGGGCAGGCAAACTCGAACACATGTGGCATGGTCCCTACATTTTTTAACATGTTCTCAATAATGGGGCCTATGTGTTAGTTGATTGTAATGGGAATCTGTTGTAGGAGCCATGTAATGGGCTCTACCTAAAAAGATACTATGCTTAATTTCTTTGCATGGTTGCTTATCCATACTGTATATAGGTGTGCGTGTGCTAAGTTTCTTTGCTTGTATTAGTTTTTCTATGATTTCTTTGTGTGATTCTTGTGTCTAGTATTTGATGAACATATGTCAACACCCTCACTTCCCTATAGAGGATTTCTAGATGGTTCAAGTTGTTACACTCGGAACATTGCTTCCACCACTTGGGTCATCTTTTCAACCATTGATGAGCTTATGAGTTCTGGGGGTATTTTTCTCTTCCTGGTTACCAGCAATGTGGCTAAATATAGTGTTTTTATTGAGCTCTTGAATGAGGCTAGTCATATGCCACTTAGTTTTTCAGCTTGACTCTCAGCTCAATTGTCTCTACTCTGTAAGGAACTAAACTATCCTATGTTATTTTTAAAGAGTATGTCTCTTGGAACGTCTCTTTGATTACATTTCTTATGTTCATATTCTTCGATATCAAACCAAGTTGGATGATTCGTTAGCTAATTGTGTGTTAGATTGGAATTTGTCACATCATTGGTTTTAACCATACACGTGATAAAATAAAAATCCATTGTACATACAAATCATTTTACACTCACACACATAGAAGTCGTAATTTTATTATATATGAAAATTTTAGGTACATAGTTCAAAATCTAAGCATCAGAGCCCTTGGTTATCTTGCCATACATATGTAGATATATAAAAAAAACACAACCCTACACCACTTCCACTCCTCAGTGATGCTCGTGATAACCTAACACCGCATTCAAAATGCAGAGGAGGAGGTCACTCCGACGACGAGCTGAAGTGACCCTAACCGTGTGCCTCTATATGTGTCAAGTTGTATCTGCAATACTCAGAGGAACACCTAATGTCAACCCCTTGACATTGCGAGTGAATTACTGCAACTCCTCATCCTCATCATCTATCTTTGCTGCCTAAGATATTGGGGCTTGTCTTGGTAGTACATGTCTCCTGAGTGGAGAATAGCCTACAGAGTGTGTGGGTGCTATTAGTTCCAGTCTTCGCAACCTGTCACCAGGGATCAAAATGGGCTCTTACTATGTCTAGTTTTCAGATATGTTTTGCACATGATCTTCAATGCAAAACATGTCATAAGCATGTTCATCAGAATCAGCTCAGAAAAAATTTTTGAACAGTATATCACACTCCCAAAACTGGCTCCTGGATCAGAAGATATGATCGAAATGAATAATTGTTTCTTGGTTATGCATGTTTTGAGGTCATTTGTTGCACATAGGGACAAATTTACTACAAAATAAGTTTCTGAAGTAATGGACATAAATTTAACAAAAGTGAAAAAGGTTTTTGTCAACCCATACAAGATAACAAAAAACTCCTTCAGTTTATGCACAGGTGTTACATGTGGGAGATATGTAGTGATATTTGAAGCCTACATTAAGACAAAACAAATTTTGCATTTGTTTTACTATTTTAGTCATTGTAGTGCGGCGCCATTTTACAACATATGGAAAGTAATTTTGAGAAACCCAAGGAGGTTTTTGTCAACCACAAGCTATATAACCAAAACCTCTTTAATTTTATTCATAGGTGTCGTGAATTGGAATATTTGACTAGATCTTTACAACTTATTTTTACAGATTTAAATATTTAATGATTTCCTGTTTTAGAGATTATTTTGTGGCACAGATTTCCAACAACTGGAAACGAATTTCCAAAATTTGAGAGACGTATTTCTCAAACATGACCTTATGTACAACAACCTATTTCAATTTTGTAACAGGTATTATGGTTCAAGAGATACGAGTTCAACTTTGAGCCTTATTTTAGAAATTCGGTCCAAATTTAATGTAACTGATTCTATCTTGAGGGAGATGGTTGAGCTCAACTCCCTTAGTACAGGGATGAGATACTTGTATATATTTTATGAATTTTAGAGTTTAAAAGGGTTCAAATTTTTGCAATAGAATGAGACTACCTTGGACTGTGCAAAGTTTCTTCTGAATATTATTTTTAATGGAGCAGTTTTTGTCTTTTAGATTTGGGATTCATCACAGTGTTTAATGTCCAGCATGTGTTTGTTTTTCTCATATATTCACTTATAAACTTTGTTTTTTCTGCTAATTATTGTTAGAACATTATCTAAGGTAAGTGTTAGGAATCCATCCATGCATGATGCTCCTTTCACAATGATCTTGTTGTTAAATGTAGTGGTTATCTTTGTAGAATCCATCCTCTATTAGATGCTCTATTAAGTAACTCGGTGTTTCTTTTTCTTCTAATGCTGCCTCTTTAAATTTATCCCTTGATTAATGCCTACAGTGGAGCAAGATTTCTCCTCTTTCCTTCTCTCATTTACATATTTTATCTGGATGACCATTGCACTTACTTTTCCCCATGTTTGCCAGCAGAAACTAGCCTCGATTTCATAGCTCAATGGTCCCTTCTCCTGCTGTTTTTGACTCACAAATTTCAGCCAAATTGTTATTCATAGCTAGCCTAAGATCCACTTATTGTAGCCACATTTTGTTGGCAAAGAGAGATCCCTCTCTAGTATGGCAGGGCTAGATGCCAGATTGAAAGCTTGGTCTGTGGTTACCTCGGGATTACCTCTTCTCAACCTTGAGGTTCATTCTAAGTGCTAATGGGTGCCACATTTATATATAAAATTTATCACGTCAATAAATTTGTACCCATCCCAAAAATATCCACATATTCTAAAAATCCAATTTTTCATCAAAATAAATGCCAGGATGCGAAACCATGTTCAAATCTTCCTGGAAACCCACTCCATCATATCGATAATCATCCACTCCCAATGATGTTTCTCTCAACCATTTCGAGTATGTATCTCGGAACCAATTGCTACTATGCACATTATCTTCCCTCATCATGAGATTGCACCATCTCATCATCCAAGGCTCTATTGGTAGTGGACATACCACATAATCAAGAGACATTGGCCTCATGACCAAGATCTTCTCAAAAAACAAACTCACTAGTATACTCCCATAGTAAAAATTTCTTAGATTCCATTTCTTCATCTTGGTAAGTTGTTCCTTGACGTTGGCCAACATGCCTTGACACTAGTTGAACAAGGTAGGTTGCATGCATCTAAAAGCCAACTCCATATGTGGTTTGGTTACACTATTAGGTGGTGTTGTATCGTCTACTTGATTCACAATGTATGCTAGGGTTTGGAGTGTCACGTCGACAAGGTATTTAATAATAATTATATCCTTGTCCCTCTGAGCCCACGCTCTACAATACTGCTGAATATAGCTTCACATTTCTTCTCCACTAGTGCTACGTAGCCCTTCAAACTCAACCAAAGCACCTTGCTTTAACACACTGATGAGGAAATAGATGTTCTCCAGCTCTATGGAAAATGAATCCAACCACTCTATGAAATTTTGGGTGTCTAAATCCCACCAAGGAATTATTTCTGTAAGCAAACAAGCTTGGTTTGTCAGCTAGGGATCATAAAAAACTTGTATAACCCACAATTCCTTAGTGCATCCAAAGTTGGTTGACGTGCCATGGCCTATAGTGCATTGAACACATGATATCTCTCTCTCCATTAAATTATGGTTGCTACTGCACTCACAAAGGAAAACATTTATCAGTTATGGTTATGGGCCAATACGAAATTCTACTGTAAAACAATCGATTTTTGGCAAAAAAACATAAACAATTCATCAATTTAATCCTAAGCACACCATGTGAATGCATAATTTTTGGTCACAACTATACGAAATGCATTTCATCTATGCGGTTGGACCCTTTG
Source organism: Pinus taeda (assembly GCA_000404065.3). Lineage (NCBI taxonomy): Eukaryota > Viridiplantae > Streptophyta > Pinopsida > Pinales > Pinaceae > Pinus > Pinus taeda. The sequence goes on along the minus strand of APFE030779076.1, from coordinate 73,425 downwards.
ACCGAAACTTTCTTGATCTATGCATGCGGCCAAAGGCTTTTCTTCATAAACAAAAATTGTTTTCCTAAAATGTGACTACGACCTAAGGAAACATGCACTTAAATAACAAAGCATAGGGATAAATCCACTTACCTTGATGGGGAAGCTTCTACTTTGGTTCCTCTTGCTCCTCCTTTCCCTTGCTCCACCAATCTTGAAAGTTCTCTCCTTCTCTCTTCTTCAAAACACAATGATCAAATTAGGAGGTATTGGCTCTTTTTATAACATTTTTTTGTATACTTAGAGAGTATTCCTTTTTTAATTTATGGGCTTGAGAGGGTTTTTTTGCCTTATAATTATTTTTCCTAGATCACTTTTTGCAGGATTTTTGTGAGCTACCTTTTAGTGTCAGTTTTTAGGGGTCTCGTTTACAAAATGGGCTTGAGGTATGATTTCTTTACTGGTATATAGGGGCAGGTCATTTTTATTGTCCTCATTGCATATTAATCGTCAGTTCCATATTTATGTTGTAGGTTTGATCTCGTCAAGTTGCAACTTTAGCCAATTTATTTTTTGCATGCCATCACTTGGTGCTAAATCTTTATTGATCATGGATAACCTAGCTAGTTGCTTTTTTCCATTTTGGTGTCCATGCAATCATTTTAATCCTGTTTTCACAATCCCTCCTTCTGACCCGTCATGACCTAGAATCTGAGCCTCATGTCCTCTTCTTCATCATATTTTTGGCTATACCCCAAGAGGATTTGACCATCTTATCCCTTGTCATTTCCACTTAATCAGCCTATTTTTCAGATTGAGCCTTTTTTTTTTGTCTTCCATCATCATCATCTTCTTGGCCTACCATTCGCTTTCATTTGATGTTTTACCCTTTCTTGGAGGAACCATTATGATGAATGGTCCTATTAACTAGCCTCATGTCCTCTTTATCATTAGTAGTTCCATCATTACTAGAACTGGTTGCTATCTCTTATACCACTCGTTCCTCTAGGAGGATTTTCCTTTAAGCTCTTTTAAGACTCCTTAATTTATAAAATATTTTTGAGTGAGCTTGTCTCCTTCACACTCGTTAAAATACTTGAAGGGTCATCTACCTAGTATAAGTTTAACCCTTTTCCAGACTAGGATAGACTAGTTACGAAAAAAGAATACTCTAGTCTACTATGGCTAAAAGGTTCTCCCTTGTATACTTTTATCTCTCTTTTCATGCTTGGGGGACTAATTGTATGAAAAATGAAATTTTAAAATAATACAAAGGAAAGGTAACATTCAGTCATCAAAAGGAAACATCAATTGTGTCATCCTTGAACTTGACACCTATCTGCTTCATTTTCACATAGTTGGGTTTTACCTTGCATAGGAGTCGTACCATACATGAATCTATTTACTCCTTAGATTGGTTACTCTTCTAGTAATATGGAGCATGATTCAATTCCTCTTGCATTATAACATGATATCACATGGTTCTCATTAGTCATGCTGCTAAGTTACTCTTGTGTCATGCCATTATGTGTTCAACATAAGTCTCAGCCTATGTCGGCCATCTGTAGTAGCCTACTGACATTTTTGAGTTGGCAATCCCTGTGTCAGTTGTACTTCATCACTTCATGGCTTTATCCATATGTCACGTCATCATGGTCTATTCCATGTTGATTGATGGGGGATACATCAAGGTCTGCCATAAACATATCTTCTCCTGTCAACTTGAACTCATTTTCTAGGAGCTTGATCTAGGAACAAGTAGTACCTTGGAGCTTACAGACCTAAGTGGTAGGACTCGTCATAATCAAAAGTGGGTTTACATCATTAGCTCCTAATTGTTCGATTTCACTAGTGTTCAACGTTAGCTCATTTATTCAAACTTAGTGGAATTTAATAGGTACCTTGGGAACCATTTTGCTCAATGGTGGATACCCTTGCGTCTATTATCCATTTACCTTATCGACTGTTGATTAGGAAGTTTCTACCATGCTTGAAATTAGCTCATCTATTCACATGTTATAGATTCATACCATCAGGGTTATGTCAAAGACCCTAGATTAGAGACATCTCACTCTTATATGGCATCCTTCCTAGGCTACATTGAAGTTATGTATTGTTTATGTACTTTGAGGACTATATTGAGACACTTCTATGTATTTTATGTGTCCATAGTCCCACTGATGTATACTATGACATAGATCCACATTGTATTTGTTGGTGGATATGCTCTATCTGTTATGTCGACACATGGATCCACTGTGTATTTATTCATGGCCATGTTCTAACATTTCATGTCATGGATCCATAGTGAATGTTTTGGAGCCCATGTTGAGTATCACATTTTAACCAAGCATGGAGATGCTCACCTCAGGGATATTATCAACAAAAATGAGACTTCAGCTTCTAGTATCTTCCAATCTGATTTATTGGCTTTGTCTCCATTATATTCTGAACTTTGAGCTCTGTTATAATGCATTTTAGCCATTATTGAATCTTTTGTCCTCAGTCGTTAGGGGGCATCTGTTATCAGCCTATTTTTATCCCCGAGGTTAGTACCTCGTCATTATTTTGTTGACCTTTTTATGGGCCTTGACCACCTCTTTCTCCTAGTTTCATACCCCAATTGCATAAATTCCATCTTTTTCATGTCGTTGTAACCTTCCAACCGCATGGAAGACACCTTGTACATGCATTATAAACTAAAATTCATTGTTTTGTTCATGTGGTTGAGGGACTTATTCTAGATATTTGTGGTTCCTAGGAGATCAATTTGACTCATCACTTTATCCTATCTATTTGATCTAGTTTGGACTCATTATTGAGAATCATTTCTAGCTTCTCTTCATCCTGAGCATCTACATTCATCCTTTTGGAATTCATATTCTTCCTATTTATTCTGGGCCATGTTAGAGGGTGATATTAGTTTTGGATACTTAGAGTTTTAGATAGTGAGCTTTAGAGAGTCTATGATGCCATTGTGATTCAGATTTGATGTCTTCATGTTGTTACGATTCCTTCTTTATTATAATGGGGAGACTCTACCAAAATGAGGAGAGGAGAAACAAATCTTGAGGTATATTGATGTACTTTCATTTATATGGTTAATGAAATATATTTTCCTTCCCTTTATATCAATATTTATAGTGAATTATATGTATAATTTTTGGATGTTTTAAGTAGACGATCTTCTGTGTAATATCTCTTGTCTTCACCATTTGTTTGTGTTTTTGTGCAAGATTTGGATCGAAAGTGGATGAAAAGGATCGCTTGATTCAAGTGCAAATATTCTACATCAGACCCAAACCATTCACCAACCTGCAATGAGGAAAGATACTTGCATATCTCTTGTAGCATTATAAAGTACATAGAAGTTGCATGCATGACCACCTGGTTTGGAATTTTTTACTCAATTGTCTTAGCCATTCTTTTTATTGTCTAGTGATCTCAATCAGGCATGATATTGTAGAGAAATAACTCCTTGCATGTAAAATTTACAACAACAGAGGCTATTCACAGATTAAGGACATGGATGAGTCATTCGAAGGACATCCTTGAACATTTAGGGCTATAGAAGCTTCCTCCTCACCTATTACAAATTGGAAATCAAACAAATAATGAACAATTGATTCAATATCTTCATCTTGTGATTGTGAAACACCATTATGTACTTGATCATAATCAAGACTAGTAGAGTTGAAATCTATCAGATTTAGAGAAATTGATGGTGTAGCATGATCATCAAACACATAAAGGGTACAATGAATAGTGTTTTAAAGTTGAAGGAAGATGGAAAGACTAAGGTTGGGACACATCAATTGCAGTTGAATCTGATTCAAAAATTAAATCCTGCACACTCATATCAGTTTGCAAAGACAATAGATTAAGATGCATGTTATGCTTTATGAAATTATTTGAACATCCGTTGTCATCAAAGAGAAATCCTTGGTCAAGGAAGGGAGGCAAAGGTAATATTATGTCATTAAAAGATATATGATTAACTATATTAACAAAACTTTCATGAATATGATAATTAAGGGACGTTATACCAGTGTGATTTTTTAGATTGACCTTTCTCTTCTTCAACAGGGTATATTGAAGCTTCAATAGCATGACAAATTGGTTCCTCTTCTTTCATAATTCCTTCATTAACTGATTCATCAGAATCAGAGATTTCAAAATCAGTGCAAAAAGTATATTATTTCATTGGGTAATGAAGACAGTGGAGGATGAGAGGAGCTAGGGGAACCATCCCATCTTCAAAGGACTCAAAACAAGGAACGCAATTTGGCATAAAATATTGCTTATTTTTATATTGTCAATTGTTAAAATCATTAGTATTCAGTTCCGATTCAAATTTCCCAAAGAAAGGTGAACCAATTTTGCACAATTTTCCCACAAATAATTCCAATCCATATCTCTCTCCAGAAAAGTATAACAAATATTATTAAATATACATACAAAATCATCCAATGATTCATCTAGTTTCATTTTAAACTTATTGATATTTTCAAAGACCTTCTGGTAACTATATCCCTTAAAAGTAGACAGAAACTCATCAATGAATTGTTCCATTGAATGAATCAATGCAGGTGGTAACATTTGCGACCATGGTTTGACACAAACTTCAAAGGTAAGAGTGAAAAGTTTTCATATAATTACCACTTGATTCGACAAATGATTGGAAATAAAACCTTCAAGAAATTGAATGAGATTGTTACAGATCTATTTGGGCACATCAATCCCATCATCTAGATAAATATTCTAGGGCTCATCAAACCCTAATTTCAGTTGCTACATTCTCTAAACAAGTCACCCCTTCGAATGCCTCATTCTCAGATAGTTTCATGACTTGAAGACATCTAGAAATTCCCTCTAGAGGGACCAACGCAGGTAGGCCCATGTAAGGGTGTGCTTCAGAGCAATTAAGTCCATGCTAGGGTGCTCTATAGAGCACTTAGGCTTTCTTTCAACTGCGTTGGGTGATATTGAGTGAAATTCACATAGGGTTTGAAGAATATTATTATCTTTTGGAGTCATCTAGAAGGTTCCCTCACTTATCAACTCCTATGAGCTCGAAAATGGATGAGGAATGAGTTAAGATGCATCCTATACTATCATCCCTTCCTCCACGGAACTAATTCTAAGTATGGAAGGCCATTCAATGCCACCATTTATGACAAAACCTCCTTCATATTCCTATAACTTGACCACTCATCTAAGTGATCAGGGGGCTGGATTATGTTGAATTATAAGGAGATAATCTTGCTATGAGATTTGGCTTTGAAGCAAGTACTATAATGCTACAAGTTTGTCATGCTTTTGATTTGATATGGATGGGATCCAACCTGGAGGAATGGCTTTGAATTAGAAACCAATGGTTGTAATTCCTTCTTCTATTCAATAAAGTGTTTGAACCTTTCTCCCATATGTTTGTATTGTTTTATAATGCTTATATGTGTGAATTGTATCTGATTCCATTCGCGTATATTCAATAGGTCGTTCGCTTTGATCGATTCTTTGTTTTCTGTTGTGTTTACAAATACTTCTCAAGCGTATTAAGTACAAGAAGGAGCGATAGGATCGATAGAAGGGAGACAGGAGGAAATAGAAGCTACAAGTAGGTATTCTCATCTTCTCATATTATCTATTGCTTATAGGAAAATACTAAAACACTTTAAACTCTTGTTCTAGATATGGCTACTTATATAGGGAATTAATATTTATCCGTAGATACCAAATTCTCTAAAACAATTTGGAAACCATACTAGGGACTATCATCTTTCCTAGTAGCTTATCCACCTCTCAGGACATCCTTGTAGACCTTATTTGTGTCAATAGATTGTAATTCAGCTCATTGCGTTGATTTTTGGTCAAAATTGAGGTTAGATGACTTTTACTGGCCTCTCAGGAATCAACGCAGGCTTGGTCAGGGGATAGTGATCTACAGAGCACCCTTGAGTGGGAGACAGTGCTATATAGCATAGTTAGGCCCTATTTGACCTATATTGATCCACCTTGGGGAAACATTTCACCTTTGGAATGTGTTTTTGCCAACTTTTCTCTTCTTGTTTGTTTTTTGATTGATTAATGAATCTTATGTCTCAGAGAACAAGTTTCCATATCCTTGTCTAGCCCTACTTTGACTTGATTGATTAATTTTTCTTAAATGTTTTCTTTGTCATTATCACTGTATAGTCAAATTTAGAATATATTTGATTAATCTTTGTTCGAAAGAAAGCATCGTAAAAGTGTTATTTTGCTTCAAAACTGAACTGTCGTAAATTCTTCGTTCTTATTAAAGATTGATTGATTGTATATGCCTATTTCCTTTTGTTCATATTCAAATTAAGGAAATCGAAAAGAAAAACTTGTATCATTCATATTGTAGTTTGTGAATTCTTGAAAGGAATAGCTAGGGAAATCACATTACTTGTGCTCTTTTCTCTTTTTCAAAGATCTGATTGCTCTATCCCTACTAGCTAAGGTTTTCATTGCTCAATTGAATGAAAATAATGCTTATCATATTAATTGCATTTTAGGAATTGCAAAGTACATCACGTGGTGAACCTTGAAAGGCAAACTCTAAAGAAGATCAACTTAAAATTTATCTAAATATACCTATAGAAGCATTTTCACCTAATGAATAACATTTAGAGGTTCTAGGCTAGAGATGTGTTTTGGCATCGTAAAACAAAGCAGTTGTCGCTAGCTTGTCTGCAATACATCCAAGTGTGATAATTCATTCCACGTATGTGAGTACATCATAGCTCGTCCACGTACCTTTGGGTATATAGGGTGGTGTTACAGTACATAAAGTATATGGGAATGCTCTCACCGTGCGGTTTTGCATTAGACAATGCTTATACAGATTGGGCCTCCACGTACTTTCGGGTATATATGGGAGGACAACACTAGGTTCCTATCCATTCTTAGGTAACCAAGTTGGCCGCCTTGTACACTGTGATACATCGAACACAACATTCTGGGAGATTTCTTGTCCGTACTTCTTGGTTCACCAGGAGGTATTCTATAGTTCACAGTTTCTTAGTAAACCGTTTGCCTAGATTATCCCTCTTTTATTTTGTTATGTTACTTTGATTAAAATAAAATTTATTAACCACAGATAACATCCTTCATGCTCACTCCTTAGTAGATCTTAGGTTGAGACATATGGCGACAAATTCAAATTCCACCGATCAAGGAATTCCTTTTGATGGGAATCCTAGTCCTTTTCCTCCTTTCAAAAATATTGGTGCTCCTTGTGTGGTTACATTATCCCTACCTAGATTTACCATTGGCTTGCCAGTATGGTTGTTTTCAACCTCCTTGGTTCAAAATGTCATGATTTCTCAACAATCGAGCACACCTCCAACTGGACAAAATCAACCTCCAGTTGATCCTAAGCTTGACCCTTTTCATTCTTCCTCAGTTGTTTCTTCCTCCCCTTCTTCCTTTTCACCTAGTGAAAGTATTGGTACTAGTAACTAGGTGGCTAAGAAGAAGAAGAAAGGGAAGAAGAAGAAGAAGAAGAAAATTTAGCAGAGGGGCAACCAAGCAACCATTTCTTTGAATGAAACATCTGATGAGAAACCATCTGTCAAGCCTCACAAAGTTCGATATCCATGCAAACTTCGTGTGGGAGACCATCTTCTTCAAAATTGTCCTTATATTCCTCAGATCTTAGAAGAATGGTCTTCTCGTTCACATCATCTTGTGTCATCAACTTCTCAATATCATGCTGGTGACACACCATCAATTGGTGGTAGTCAAGTTCATGGAAAGAATGGTAGAGTTAAGTTTCCCTGTAGGTTATGTGAAGGGAATCACCCCATTCACCTTTGTACCTATCTGGATGAAGCCAAAAAAGTGTTGGATAATTGTCCTGATTCACCGCAGCAACTTCCATCTGGTTACAGGAAACTCTCCCTAAATCCTTCATTAGTTGATGAATTGACTGACCAAAATCAACCGTCAGTCAAACCCACTCTCTCTGAAAGTGAATTCCATGAGTCTATACCTCACCCAAATCAACAGGTTATGGAAACAATTGACTCGATTTCACCTTCAGTTAATCGTACCTGTCCTGAAGAGAGTGAATATGATACCACTCAATTTCTTTTTGTTTCTTCAGATTCTAATGAGCTTGGGGGAAGTCCTCCTGTTCCATCAAGACAGGAGGAAAATCATCCCATTCTCGTAACTCAAGGGGATAATTCTCCTGTTCTTACGATACCCCCTCCAAGTAGTCTGGTCACTTCCTTTGATTGGAATCAATTGGTAGGATTTTGTCTTCCTTCTTATGTACCTTTCCAGATCATAGTATAGGTTTGTAATATGATTGTATGTGGCACTATTATAGATGAAGGTGCATCTGTGAGTATCCTTTCCTTTACTACTTGGCAAGCGCTCGGTTCGACGCCACTTGTGCCAGTTACCCAGAATTGGTTGTCTTTTAGCATAGGAACTAGTCAACCATTAGTGATCCTTCCTCAGTTGCCTATTACTTTGGGAGGAAAATTAATTTATCTGAACATGATGGTAGTCCCAGTCGCTTTAAATTACAATTTACTTCTTCGGTGTGACTATGTTTATGACATGGGAGCTATTGTTTCAACACTCTTTCGAGTGATTTGTTTCCCACATGAAGGTAGAATTGTCACCATTGATTAGCTTTCATTTCCAAATTCAAATATGGCTCTCAATCAACCATCTTTGGTCCTTTTGTACCAATGGTATCATCCCAGCCACGGGTTAATTATGTGGCAACCAGTTCCATGCCTACATCAACGAACGATCAATTCCATGATGGTGTACATTATGTACTAGGGGCATTGGAACCAAATATTTCCTTCCAAAGCATTGTTCTCCCATCATATGAGAACCTCTTGGAAGTCATGACCTCCTATCATGGGTCATGACCTCCTATCAAGGGTCTATGAGGATAGTTCTTTGTCTTATGTCAAGCTCGTTAAAAAATGAAACCAAGGAATATGAGGATAGTTCTTTTATTGTGTCAACCTCATTAAAAAATGAAACAACTCTCATGAGGATAGTTCCTTGTCTTGTGTCATCCTCATTAAAAAATGAAACCAAGGATATGAGGGTAGTTCTTTGTCTTGTGTCAACCGCATTAAAAAATGAAACCAAGGGTATGAGGATAGTTCCTAGTCTTTTGTCAACCTCATTAAAAAGTGAAACAAGGAATATGAGTAGAGTTCCTTGTCTTCTGTCAAGCTTATTAAAAAATGAAACAAGGTCCCAAGTTCCAAGTCGAGTCTTTAATTAGATATTGTAAAATCCCAGTCGAGTCTTTCACATGATCTCGTAAAAGAACCTTCATTCCATCCACCTGATAGCCATGAGTAGTCTACTTAGGTGAATGTAATGAAGCTTGGGGGGCATGCACCTAGTGGTAAAGTTAAATTTCCCTATAGGTTATGTGAAGGGAATCACCCCATTCAACATTGTCCCTATCTGGATGAAGCCAAAAAGGTTTTGGATAACCATCCTGCTTCACTGCAATGACTTCCATCTGGTTACAAGAGACTCTCCCTTTCATCATGCTGGGGGCATGTAAACCGATCTCAAGCATAGTTCTTCATTTCTAGCTTGTGTAAAAATGAAAATGAACCCAAGCATAGTTCCCTATGGTTAAAGCTTATGTAAAAATGAACCCATTTCCATTTTTAACCCTTGTGATTTCCATTCTATCAGCCTCTTTCGTTAGATGATCCTTGGTTGTTTTCATCCCATCACCACCATCCCTTTGGCCAATCATATGCTTTCACTTGGTTGCTTTACCCTTTTCGAGGAATAGTTGCAATATTAGCCAGCCTCTCCACATAAATCAACATGTTTTGAGAAATTCCAACATCACTGAAACCAATTACTATCCTAGACACCACTCGTTCCTCAAAATGGATTCCTCTTTAAGCTCCTTTTTATACTCTGTAAACACGAAAATATTGATGAGTTCTTGTCCTTTCCAGCTCGTTAACGGATTGGAAACAATATCTCTCTTGTATTATTTTACACTTTTTCGGGATTGAGAGATTAATTTATGAAAAAGAACTTGTGGAGTTTTATTTTTGTCCCTTTTAAAACTCTCTAAACATGAAAAGGACTAAGTTATCTTTGTCATTAAACTCGTTAAAACATCAAATAGCGACAAACTTGTCCATCTACACAAGACAGAGTTTCACCATCGCTAGACTCATTAAATCATAAAATAGCGATGGATTCACCCGAAGGGTGGAATTATAAAACAAGCATATGTTATCCTCATCAAGCTTGATAAAGAATAAGGAGGTACTAGTCAGCAATGACTTGAGAAAATGGGAAAAAAGGGAAAACCACTTTATGATAGTAGGTCGCTCTTGAACATGACACTTGCACTCCATCACCATTACTATTTGGGTTGGGTTATTAGCTTGATGGTTATCACACCGTTGGTCTATCATACCATCCATCACTTTGTTTTGGGTCAATGCTACCAAATCATTTTAGCGTCGTCGACATGTTCAAGAGATGTCACTCAGTCACAAATCATCCTTTGCAATACCATAAACCTTCATTTTCATGACTGCCATTCTTGAATCTTGTGTCGTCAGTCAAATTCCATTTCTAAAATCACTACACTCATTTCGTGTCGTTGATGTGGATACTTCAAGGCCCTCCTGTGATGAGCCACTTCTTGTTGACATTAGCACATTATCCAAGAAGTTTACTTGGAAACACCCTTCTAGTACCTTGAGGCTTGCATAGATCAATGATAGGTTTCTCACTTCCAGCGATAGGTTGACATCAATGGCCTTTGACCGAAAGACTTTGTATGGTGTTTGACATCAAATCATCCTTTCACACCATGCAGAATGTACTCTAGTACCTAGAGGATCATTATCATTATCGGTGATTTCTCTCACATTTGTTAACAACTTATATCATTGGATAGTAATCCGATAATGTCTTCCCATGTTTGACTTCAGATCACATATTCATATGCTTAGACTTGTACTTGAGCAAACAATTGAATGAGATAGAAGACTTTGGATCTAGTTTCATCCATCCGGGCTACGATTTCAAGAGTACTAAATCATATGTACAGTGGCTTTACATCGATGGTCATTCTGATCATGGGTCTATATCTGTAGATGACTGTTTATGTACATGTAATGAAATTTTATAAGTTGAGCATGGGTATGCCTTCCCTTAGTGATTCATGTAAAAATAAATTAAAAAAATGATATATGTATTGTAATTGATGCAGGCCACCTTCCGCTTCGATACCACCTGATCACATCATAAAGCATTTCATTTGACATTGGAAATTTTCTGAATTCATGCTTTAGGGGGCAGCTATTACAGATCAATTTGGGCACATCAATCCCATTATCCAAATTAGTATGTTAGGGCTCATAAAACCCTAATTTCAGTTGCTACATGCCCTAAACAGGTCAACCCTTTGAATGCCTCCTTCCTCGATAGTTTCATGACTTGAAGACATCTAAAAATGGCCTCTAGAGGGACCACTGCAGGTAGGCCCATGTAAGGGTGCAGTGCAGAGCAGTTAAGTCCATGACAGGGTGCTATGTAGAGCACTTAGGCTTCCTTTCAACTACGCTAGGCGAGATTGAGAGAAATTCACATAGGGTTTGGGGAATATTCTTATCTTTTGGAGTCATCTAGAAGGTTCCCTCAATTATCAACTCCTATGAGCTCGAAAATGGATGAGGAATGAGTTAATATGCATCCTATCCTCTCATCTGTTCCTCCATGGAACTAATTCTAAGTATGGAAGGCCATTCACTGCCACCATTTATGATAAAACCTCCTTCATATTCCAATAAATTGACCACTCATCTAAGTGATTAGGGGGCTGGATTATGTTTAAATGTAAGGAGATAATATCGCTATGAGATTGGATTTGAAGCAAATATTGTAATACTGCACGTTTGTCATGCTTTTGCTGTGATGTGGATGGGATCCAAGCTAGAGGAATGGATTTGAATTAGACACCAATGGTTGTAATTCCTTCTTCTATTCAATAAAGTGTTTGAATCTTTCTCCCATATGTTTGTATTGTTTTATAATGCTTATATGTGTGAATTGTATTTGATTCCATTCACTTATATTCAATAGATCATTTTCTTTGATCGATTTTTTTTTTTTTTTTTTTTTTTTTTTTTTTTTTTTTTTTTTTTTTTTTTTTTTTTTTTCTGTTGTGTTTATAGGTACTTCTCAAGCGTATTAAGTACAGGAAGGAGCAACAGGATCGATACAAAGGAGACGAGAGGAAAGCAGAACTACAAGTAAGTCTTCTCATCTTCTCATTTTATCTATTGCTTATAAGAAAAGACTAAAACACTTTAAAATGTTGTTCTATATATGGCTAATTATCTAGGGAATTAGTATTTATCTGTAGATACCAAATTATCCAAAAGAAATTAGTGACTCTACTGGGGACTTTGTATAGTGTTAAACATCAAATCATCCATTCACACCATGCAAAATGTACTACAATACCTTGAGGATCATTATCATTATCAGTGATTTCTCTCTCATGTGTTAATAGCTTACATCATTGGCTAGTAATCAGATGGTGTCTTCCCATGTTCAACTTCAGATCACATATTCACATGGTTAGACTCGTACTTGAGCAAACAATTAAATGAGATAGAAGACCCTGGATCTAGTTTCATCCATACAGGCTGCAATTTCAAGAGTACTAAATCATATGTACAATGGCTTTACATCGATGGTCATTCCAATCATGGGTTTATAACTGTAGATGATTGTTTATGTACATGTAATGAAATTTTATAAATTGAGCATGGGTATGCCTTCCCTCAATGATTCATGTAAAAATAATAATAAAAAATTATATATGTATTGTAATTTATGCAGGTCACCTTCAACTTCGATACCTCCTCATCACATCGTAAAGCATTTCATTCGACATTGGCTTTTTTTAAACTTCATGATTTAGGGGGAAGCTGTTATAGATCCATTTGAGCACATCAATCCCATCATCTAGATCAGTATTTTAGGGCTCATCAAACCCTAATTTCACTTGCTACATTCCCTAAACAAGTCACCCTTTTGGATGCCTCCTTCCAAGACAATTTCATGAGTTGAAGACATCTAGAAATGGCCACTAGAGGGGCCACCACAGGTAGGCCCATGTAAGGGTGTGCTGCAGAGTAGTTAAGTCCATGCTAGGGTGCTCTGTAGAGCACTCAGGCTTCCTTTCAACTGTGCTGGGCAAGATTCAGAGAAATTCACATAGGGTTTGGGGAATATTCTTATCTTTTGGAGTCTTCTAGAAGGTTCCCTCACTTATCAACTCCTATGAGCTTGAAAATAGATGAGGAATGAGTTAATATGCATCCTATCCTCTCATCCCTTCCTCCATGGAACTAATTCTAAGTATGGAAGGCCATTCAATGCCACCATTTATGACAAAACCTCCTTCATCTTCCTATAAAATTACCACTCATCGAAGATCAGTGTTATAGACATATTTGGGAACTGCAACCCCAATATTATATGTCGATAAAATAGGGCTCTTTAACTCCTAAAAGTGTTGTTTCAAACCCTAAAGGATCATGGTAAATTGATTACATCATTCCCCAAAAGTTCCACCTGAAAAACCATCCAGAACTGGCCAAAACAAGACCATACTGACTGCTCCATTGTCAGGGTGTGATGCATATTGACTCCTACACTAGCTAGGTGCAATGCATACTGATGAGGCCTTCTGTAGGGTGCGATGAGCGAGGATGGAAAAAATTCCAAGACAATTTGCTAAGTGAATGCTCATGGAATCTTCTAGAAACTTCTCCTATGACACTTGCCTCTCTGAATTCACCCAGGGATGAGTACGAGATCCAAGAAATCTCCAAGTGGAACCAAAAAACAACAAATGGAATGACACTAATCAAAACCCCAGAGATGACTCACACCCTTGCACACATCTATAAATGGATCCCTCATCTGAGAGATCTAGAGGATGGAATTTTGTAATTTGTAAGGAAGGATAGTTTGTGGTTGAGAAACAGCATTGTATTGTTGGTGTCATCTTGTTTTTCATGAGGTGAAGAGGGCTTTGATGTTGGGAGGATGAAGCTGGATCAGATAGTTGGGTTGTAATCCTCCCTTCTATTTAATAATGTTCTTTGACTTTTCTTCCATACAATTGCGCAATTGTGAATGTTATTATTTGTGAATTCCACTGTATGTTCATTGTATTTCTGATTCTGCAATGCTTATGATATAATAGATCAATATGATTTGATGATGTTTTGTTGCTATGTTTCTAAAGGTATTCTCTGAGTGGGATAAGTAGGAGAGGAGTTGCAAGCTCTGTCAAGGGGGAAAGAGATCAAGCAAGGAGTTAAGCGGAAGATCCAGGTTGGTTCCTTTGCCTCTGTCTTATCTATCATAAATATAAGAAATCCCAAATTGCTTTGACTGTTTGTTTCTAGGATAGCTGCCAATCCTAGAGGGCTAGTCGATCGAAAAGACTAGTTTTCCCGAAAACAAAATGGCAACTCCACTGGGGAATGAATAGATGTTTATGTGTTGTTTTTGTTTGCTTTATAAACTATAGATGGAGCTTGAACTTAGCTAGATAGCCTTCTAACTGCTCTTGTTCTGCAATTGCATAGTAAATGAATGCTACTTCAGTCAATCTTTGGTTTAGCTTATGAATTAAACAATTGAATTACAAGCATTCTAGATTCCCTTTTGGTAGCTCAGTTACCTGTAAATATCATTCCTATGTACTTTTCTCTTTACTATCCATCATAGCTCAGCTTAACTCACTGAAATCAGCTACAATTTTGAGCCAAAACCCACCTCAGTTGTGCTCCTTGGCCCATCGCACTGTCTATCACTGTCAACCAGTATGCATCACACTTCTCAAGTGTAGCAAGTGTGATTCATACTTATTTCTGTGAAGCCTAGGTGCGATGACTGACTGAGCCTATTCCCCTTCTTGGAATTTGGGGTTTTTGTCCTTGTTTTCAATTCAGTTTAGTTGTTTTGTTGCTTATGAACAGTACCTCATTACTGAAGCTTGCTTGTATTACATATATCAGCCTCCATTGATTAGGATTATTAAATTTTTTTATGTATTTATACATCATTTACAATCCTTTGTCGAAAAGATCGTTAAATCGATCTGTCGTTTTGGTACAAAAAGTGTCGTAACTATTGTTTTGTGTCAAAAACGAGAAGTGTCATAAAGTCTTCCTTCTCCGAATAGTCGATTGCACTTTTTGTCATGTATTTGATTTGATTTGTTGTTATTTGAAGTGTCAAAATCATTTTCTATTCGAAATTCAAAAGTGTCATTTAGTCTTCCTTTCTATTTTGAAAAAAAGAAATTGTTAAAATGTCGCTTTGAAAGAAATAATTCAGATCTTTGCTTACCTAGTTTTCCTTTTTGGAATTTTTCACATTAAGGGGAAAAAAACAAATCCATGCATTTGAATTTGAATTTAGACTATGTGCGAAGAATGATTTAGGAAATGTGTATTGAATGTGTGCTCTTTGCTCTTTGTTTGAAAGAATCACAATTTTCTTTCCCTAGTAGCTAGGATTTTCATTGATCAAAATAAACAACAATTGTTTATCATTGCAGATTGCATTTTTAGGAATTTCAAATCAATATCACGCGGTGAACCATTGAAATGAAAATTTTTAAATAAGATCAACTGTAAAATAAATCTCAATGAACCTAACAACGCTTTGGAACCTAACGAAACACATCTAGAGGTCTAGGCTAGAGACGTGTTCTGGCATTATAAAATCTAGTAACTATCGTTTTCATCGAAGGTCGAGTGATTCCTCCTCTTTGATATGACAAGTGCTAGCATGGACTTTTGCTCCCCATACAGTCACGTATATATTGGGATACCACAATAGGCTTATATCCTTTATCCATAAGAAGTTGTGTCTACCGCCCTATCAATCGCAATGAACTGAACACATCAATGAATGCCGTACAGAAGCCCTTGGTAATTTCTCTTCAATTTATCACCAAGGTGTATATTGTAGTTTTGTGATTGGTTTGCTAATCCCTCTGTCTAGATTTCCAGAGTAATCACTTTCATTCCTTTTCGACTCCTTAAAAGGAAAGGTCCATCTGAGCACTTTTCACTTCAGGCTCATTAAAAATCGAAGGGGACTAGAGTCATCTTTAGCTTTTTCTCGACTCTTAAAAATTGAAAAAGTAAAGTTGTTTCAAAGCATCATTAAAATTTATTTAATTCAAAATAACATTTTTCCCTTAATTTTGAGTTGATCAAGTAATCCGCAATCATGGAAGAAATTCAATGAAAACCCTGTCATTTTTGGAGACTAGCGAGTCAACCGTATTTGACTCCAGAAATGAAACAATTCCGGGCAAAACAGTCTCGTTTAACTAAGTCCAATTCATTTGGTTTATTTGGAACTTTTGTTTCAACATCGTCAGAGACTGCAGTTACTCCAATCATATCTGGTACATCTTCCTTTAGAGAAGAAGTTCTACAGTTATAAGATGACATTAGAATTGATCCTAGTGTAATGGTAGACACTTCTATACCTGAAATTGCTCTAGAGGCTGAAGTTCACTCACCTGAACATCTGGAAGTTGAGTTCCAGAATTCATAAGGTGTCACACCTTCGGTATCTATCAGTGCAGAAGCTATACCTTCTTCGGTTCCAAAAATATTTTATGGACTTGACGGTCTACCTCTTCCACCTGGACTGATTGATAAAGAGGAGATAGTAGAAGATCCTCCATCCAGTACCCCGATACATTTTGGGACTGGGATTCATTTGTATCCTTCCACTCCTGAAGTTGGTTATTTTAATCATCCTTCATCGCAAGTTCCTGTCAAATCGCTAGGAAATCTTTTGGATAGACTAAACATGCCTGAGAAACCATCAACATCTAGGACTGTGTCATCTGATACAACTACAGCAGAACTTCCTGCTGCCATTCCTACAATGTTTGCTGGTATAGCATCTGTCCCGACTAGTTATCAATCACTCGTTGGAGTCCACTCAAGGAGTGATTTGATGACATGGTCTGCTCCTATTTATCCATCCGAAATCCCATCTGGTATTTCTTATGTTGAAACTCAACAAATTGATCCTTCATGCCAATATCAATTTGGGCAAACCAATCTTCAAAGACCGATATATCCTTTGAACATTGCATTGCCACCATATGGAGGGTAATATGCTTTTTCATTGTTCCCTCCTGGAGAACAACCATATGAAATTTCACAACAAAATTCAGGTCAAACTAGAATTACATCCAATGGTTGGGTACCAATATTGCCTTAACAACCAAGGGTTGTATATTCAGTGCAACTAATCCAACCTGTGTCGAATATTCCCACTACACCTGCTATTGTGACTTTGTCACAAGTACAAGCACTGCATGTTGTATGTCAACCTCAAGTCTCTCAGGTTGCAACACAATAACCTCTTGTCTCTATAGCTCAATCACAACCTCAGGTTAGTGCCTCTTTACCTAGAACGACTCATGCTCAAATGGGTATTATCACTCCACATATTGGTCAATCTTCTAGTATTGGGAAATAGCAAATGGTCCAACAACCACGGCTGGTACAATACCAGCAATCATAATTCCAGCAAACCTACCGAGGACTTTAGCAATAAGGCTTTGTAAGTAATGGACAACCGCATTTTCAAAATGGTTATCAATAACCACACTATACTGGTTATGTCCAACAACCTTATCAAAGTTACCAACATCAGATACATTATGATGGTATGCAAAGACCCACTGCTCAGGCGATCCCATCTTATCCTGGGTATGCTTCACCTAACCTGAATCAGCAGTTGCGTTTTGTAGCAACTCTGGAATTACCAGATTTGAACCGACAGACAAATGATCGAATTATATATGCCCCTTGGTGGCCAGTGATTCCTCATAAACTTCCCTTCGATATTCCTAAATTAAATGGAAATCCAGGTGAAGATCCATCGAATAACATAATGAATTTTCATTTGTGGTGCTCGTCCAACACCCTAAATGATGATTCGATTAGGCTTTGCCTTTTTCAGAGAATGCTCACTGGTCTAGTAGTAAAATGGTATATTGAATTGCCTAAAACTTCGTTTGATAACTTCAGCGCCCTTGCCACTACTTTTCTAACCCACCTTTAGTTACCCATAAGGTATGAAACATGAACATAACTCCTTACCAACTTTAAACAGACCACGACTACTCACATATTTTATCATATTCATGAGTGGCGACATCGTCATTGAATGGTAAATATGTATGTTCCTGATCAGCTTTTAGCTGAGTGGTTTATTAAGTCCTTATTACCATCTATAACTGAGGACATCGAAAAAGGAGGAGTTGTCAATGAATAGCACGTCATTTCTCATGCCCAATATTTAGACTTGATCTATACTCAGTCGGGCACACTCTACAACAAAATTCCTGACACTGCAAGACCAGAATTTTCCATTCGTCCCCCCTCCTAAATCAAATAGGGACTCTCACACCGGTGATGGCATGATCGGTACCTCAAGAACACAAACCGCAAAGACTCCATCTGGTAAAGCCCTTGCAGTTTCTAGTCAAAACAAAAATGACAAACCTCTTTCCTCGGGGATTAATGCCGTTTCATCCGATAAGGACAAGAATCCAAAGCAACCAGGGGACAAGAAGAAAGGGAAAAATAATAAGAAGAAACAGGGGAATTCAACTCCTAAAAAATCTTCTGAAAAACCTACTGGGCAAAAGAAACCTCATGTTTCATGTTACATATGTAACAAGGAGCATTGGACGAAATATTTTCCGCATCGAGCTGAGGTCATGAAATTTTTAAAGACTTCAAGTACCTCAGCAGTGTTGACTAGCCTATTTACAAACCCAGAAACTAATCTGATTGCTATCGATGATGCTTCCACATCCCAAGTGCTTATGTTATCCATCTCAAAACAGCAAAATGATGCTTTGATATCGACAAGGAACAAAGATTATGGGAATCCACAATCATCAAACAACAAGGCTACAGATCAACCTAGTAGTTCGACGACAATTTCACCAGAAGTTGTTCCACTCGTTATTCCTGAATTAATTAGAAATTTGCTGAAGGGAGTCATGCATAAATCGACGTTTAACCCTCATGATTGAGTTGAACAACATTATAATATAGTGTAGGACTTGGCTCAATTGCCGTCCGCTATGTCAACACTTGAATTACTACAGAATTGCCCCTCCCAAAAGTAGGCTTTGTTATCAACAATAGGTGGAATTGATCTAGCGGATTCTAATCTTGTGGCCTTTAACCATAAAGGATGTGCACCTCAATTACCAACCCAACTTGCTTTCCTTATACAAGTAAAATCCCTCAATAAAATTGTTCATCAAACGATCATTGATGAGGAGGAATCCACTTGTATTATGTCAATGGGTTGCTGGAAAACTTTAGGTTCACCACCCTTGTCACGATAATCAACTATATTAAAAGCGTTCGATGGAAGATAATACACACCGTATGGGATTTTAAGTAACTTGCAAGTTGAACTGGGGGGAAAGACAGTAGAGATTGAAGTCGAGGTCATTGATGGAAACCTTGACTACAATGTCTTACTAGGAAGGCCCTGGATTTATGCCATGGCCATCGTTGTGTCTACATATTTTAGAAAGATTACATTTCCCTTCCAAGGTGGAATTACAATTGTTGACCAGCTAGCCTTATTTCCTAACAGTTCATAAGCTACTGGAAGCATTCCATTGATCCATGGAAGTCCTCAGTGACTTCAAAA
Source organism: Pinus taeda (assembly GCA_000404065.3). NCBI lineage: Eukaryota > Viridiplantae > Streptophyta > Pinopsida > Pinales > Pinaceae > Pinus > Pinus taeda. Next base: position 53,643 of record APFE030779076.1, on the reverse strand, counting down.
TGTTGGAGTAGGTCTCTTGAAGGACCCATCCTTAATGGGTACTTTTGCCCTCCCGCCTCCAACTGGTCTTGCAGAAGTGGCCATAGTGGAAACCTATCATATGATATCCTCTACATCATCTAAGATTAAGAAGAAAGCTGACCATTTTGATAGTGTGGATCACCGCGAGGTGTTGCCCCCAAGCCCCATAGAATCTTTGTATAATCAATTTTTTGGGCCTGTGTGACAAACCCGAATCAACACTCAACAAGTGTGTGGATAGATAGGTTTGTAGAGTACGGTACCTCTTTCGATCCTTGGTCTCGTATACATTCTACGGATGAAGGAATCATTCAGTCGATGATGATAGGAGAGACACCGTGGGAAGATTACCACCATCATTCTGACCTTCAAGATAACAATGAAGATTATTCAAGCAACATTAATCATCCTTTAGTTTTTTATTTTCTATCAAATGTTGTAAATACAGTGGATTCTGAGTGAATCCTGAAAGTGAAAAAGGTGCACCATGCCTCGATAACCCCATCAGGAAGTAAATATCCTCAACTATCAATGGAATAGATTTGCCTCTAACCTAGAATACCTAGTCAATCGGATCCCAAGCATTAAGAAAATACTGCAAAAAACTGATTTGTTGCCTCATGCTGGATATGCGGAAGAACTTCAACAAACCACAATTTCTAAATGCAACAACTTTGCCTGGGTCATGTAAAGCAATCATGTCCTCTTCTTCATGTTCGCGTTCATGCCATGTCACAACCACCTTGATCCAACAAAAATCTGATGACGTAGAGAATAGTCCACCGGATCTCCTGAAATCAACTGGTGTAATTTGAGGGGAAACCACTCCAGAGCTCCAAAATCCCAAATTTGAAATAGAATGATGAAAATGAAAGGTAAAACTACTTTTATGTTTACTATTCACATACTTCAAGAAAAATGTTAGTTTTAACTCATTTTTCGTACATATATATGTATTTCTAATTAGTTTGATGGAGTGATTGAGTAGGTTGAATGACCGACGAAAGAATATGATGTGCTAAGAAGTGAATTAAACATTTTGACCACCATCTAAGCATATGTTATCACATGGTTCGATATCATTAAAAAATAAACCCACCACATGAGCATATGTTGTCGCACGGTTCAAACTCGTTAAAAAATAAACCTACCACCGAGCATAGCTCCCCCATGGTTCAAGCTCATTAAAAAATGAACCTGCCTTCAATAAATAACCTTTGTGATTGCCATGCTATCAACTTTTTGAGCCTTGGTTGTGTTCCTTCCACCACCTTCATCCTTTTGGCCGATCATATGCCTCCACTTCATTGTTTACCCTTTTGAGGAACAACTGCGATGAGTGGTCCTGTTAGCCAACCTCTTCACATCCCATGTTTTGAGAAGTTCCAAGCTTACCTGGAACCAGTTTCTACCCTAAACACCACTCGTTCCTCAAAAAATGAGTCTCCTTTAAACTCTTTTCAGACTCGTTAAATATGAAAAGATTGTCAAGCTATTGGCCTTTCCAGCTCGCTAAAGTGATTGGAAGTGCCATCCCTCCTATATATTTTAATATTTTTCGGACATGAGGGATTATCTCACGAAAAAGTTCAAGTGCTTGTCATTTTGGCTCGCTAAAGTGATCGAAAAGTCATCCCTTTTGTATTATTTTATCCTTTTTCAGACTTAAGGGATTATGCTACGAAACATAATTGTTGGAGTTTCCTTTTTGTCCCTTTTCAAACTCTCTAAACATGAAAAGGATCGAGTCGTCTTTGTTGTTAAGCTCGTTAAAAAAATAGCAACAGACTTTTCCACCTAGACAAGAACGAGTTTCACTGTCATTAGACTCGCTAAAACATAGCGACAGGTTTTCCCGAAGGGCAAATTATAGAACAAGAATATGTTATCCTCCTCAAGCTTGACAAAAATAAAGAGGTACTGGTCAACAATGACTGGGGAAAAAGGCAGAAAACTTGAAGAATTTTTATGGTAGTAGGTCGCTCTTGAACATAACACTTTCACTCCATCACCATGATTGAGTCGGGTTGGGTTATTCTGTTCACCAGTCATTTCACCATTTGTCTTCCACACCATCCATCTTTTGGGGTTAACACTACCAATCCATCTCAGTTTCGCCGATATGTTCAAGAGATGTCATTCAGTTGAGAAACAACCATCCAGTTAATGCCTCACCCACTGCAATACCTTCACCCTCCATTTTTCATGATCGCCATTCCTGAACGTTGTGTCGTCAGATTGTTTTCACCTCCAAAAAATCATTTTCTTCATTTCGTGTTGTAGATGTGGGATACACTAAGGCCCTCCTACGACGGGTCACTTCTTGTTAACATCAACTCATTATCCAAGAAGTTGACTTAGAAACACCCCTTTTAGTACTTTGAACCTTGCATGCCTCAATGGAAAGTTTCTCACTTCTGGCAATAGGCTGACATCAATGGCCTTCGACCGAAAGATTTTTCCTGGTGTTTGACATCGGATCATATATTCACACCACGTGAATTGTACTGTTGTACCTTGAGGGTCATTATCATTATCGATGTTTCCTCTCACGTCTGTGACTATCTCACATTATTGGCTGGTAATCAGGCGATGTCTTTCCATGTTCAACTTTAGAACATCTCTTCACATGGATCGACTTGTACATTGGGCGAAGATTGAACAAGATTGAAGACACCAAATCTAGTTTCATCCAAATGGGCTGCAATAAATCCAGGGATATAAAGACACCAAATGTACACAGAAGCTGCACAGATAGTCATCCGAGTGAGGGATGATGAATCTACATTTGAAGAGTCACCAGTCTGCATATGCAGACGAGTATATTTTCTATGTACATGAAATGAATTTATAAAGTTGAGCATGGGAATGCCCACCTCAACTAGATCATGAAAATTATATTATGATGATGTATTGTATTGTATATTATACAGGTCACCTTCTAGTTTCGAAAACCTTAGATCCTCATGATGAAGCATTTCACCCGACATCAAAGATTTACAACTTCATGCTTTAGGGGGCAACTGTTATGGAAATATTCGGGCACTGCAACCCAAATCTTATATGTCAATAAAATAGGGCTATTTAACCCCTAAAAGTGTTGTTTCATACACTAAAGGATCATGGTCAACTGACTACATCATTCCCAAAAGTTTCCACCTAAAATACCATCTAGAACTAGCCAAAACAGGACCATATTGACTGCTCCACTGTTAGGGTGCGATGCATACTGACTTGTACACTAGCTAGGTGTGATGCATATTGATGAGGTCTTCTATAGGGTGCAATGAGCGAGGATGGATAAATGTCCAAGATAGTTTTCTAAGTGGATGCTCATGGAATCTTCTAGAAACTTCTCCTATGACACTCACCTCTCTAAATTCACCCACGGATGAGTAAGAGATCCAAGAAATCTCCAAGTGGAACCAAAAAACAACAAGTGGAATGACACTAATCAAAAGACCAGAGATGACTCACACCCTTGCACACATCTATAAATGGATCCCTCATCGGAGAGATCTAGAGGTTGGAATTTTGTAATTTGTAAGGAAGTGATATAGTTTGCAGTTGAGAAAGAGCATTGTATTGTTGGTGTGATCTTGATTTTCATAAGGTGAAGAGGGCTTTGATGCTGGGAGGATGATGCCAGATTAGACAACTAGGTTGTAATTCTCCCTTCTATTTAATAAATATCTTTGAGTTTTCTTCCATACAACTGTGCAATTGTAAATGCTATTATTTGTGAATGCCACTATATGTTCATTGTATTTCTGATTCTACAATGCTTATGATATAATAGATCAAGATACTTTGACGGTGTTTGTTGTTGTGTTTCTATAGGTATTCTTTGAGCGAGATAAGTAGGAGAGGAGTTGCAAGCTTTGTCAAGGGGGAGAGAGATCAAGCAAGGAGTTAAGTGGTAGATCCAGGTTGGTTCCTTTGCCTCTCTCTTATCTATCATACATAGAAGAAATCACAAATTGCTTTGATTGTTTGTTTCTAGGATTGCTACCAATCCTAGAGGGCTAGTCAATTGAAAAGACACTAGTTTTCCTGGAAACAAAATGGCGACTCCACTGGGGAACAAATATATGTTTATGTTTTGTTGTTGTTTGTTTTATAAACTATATACAAAGCTTAAAGTTAACCAGATAGCATTCGAACTACTCTTGCTCTGCAATTGCATAGTAGATGAATGTTGCTTTAGTCAATCTCCAATTTAGTTTATGAATTAAAAAATTGACTTACTAGCATTCTAGATTCCCTTTTGGTAGCTCAGTTACCTCTCGAGATCATTCCTCTATACTTTTCTCTTTACTTTCCATCATAGCTCAGCGTAACTCATTTAAATTAGCTACAATTGTGAGCCAAAACCCACCTCAGTTGCACTCCCCGGCCCATCGCACTGTCTATCAATGTCAACCAGTGTGCATCGCACTTCCTGAGTGTAGCAGGTGTGATTCATACTTGTTTATGTGAAGCTCATGTGCAATGATTGACTAAGCCTATTTCCCTTCTTGGAATTTAGGTTTTTGTCCTTGTTTTCAGTTTTGTTTAGTTGTTTTGCTGCTTATGAACAATACCTCATTACTCAAGCCTGCTTGCATTACATATATCAGCCTCCATTGATTAGGATTATTAATTTTTTTTATGTATTTCTCCATCATTTACAATACTTTGTTGAAAATTTGCTTAAATCAATTTGTCGTTTGGTACAAAAAGTGTCGTAATTGTCATTTTGTGTCAAAAAAGAGAAGTGTCGTAAACTCTTCCTTCTCCGAATAGTCAATTTCACTTTTTGTCATGTATTTGATTTGATTTGTTGTTATTCGAAGTGTCGAAAGAATTTTCTATTTGAAATTGAAAAGTTCCATTTAGTCTTCCTTTCTATTTTGAAAAAATAAATTGTCGAAATGTCGCTTTGAAAGAAATATTTTAGATCTTTCCTATACTTAGTTTTCCTTTTTGGAAATTTTCACATTAAGGGGAACAAAAAAAAAAAATACATGCATTTGCATTTGCATTTAGACTATGTGTGAAGAAAGATTTAGGAAAAGTTCATTTAGTGTGTGCTCTTTGTTCTTTGTTTGAAAGAATCGCAATTTTCTTTCCCTAGTAGCTAGGATTTTCATTGATCAAAATAAACAACAATTGTTTATCATTATAGATTGCATTTTTAGGAATTTAAAATCAATATCATGTGGTGAACCATTGAAAAGAAAATTTTTAAATAAGATCAACTCTAAAATAAATCTCAATGAACCTAACAACACTTTGGAACCTAATGCAACACATCTAGAGGTCTAGGCTAGAGACATGTTACAGCATCATAAAATCTAGTAACTATCGTTTTCATTGAAGATTGGGTGATTCCTCGTCTATGATATGACAAGTGCTAGCATGGACTTGTGCTCCCTGTACTGTCACAAATATATTGGGAGACCACAATAGGCTTATATCCTTTATCCATAGGAAGCTGTGTCTGCCGCCCTATCGATTGCAATGCACTAAACACAACATTCAGGAAGATTGATTGTCGTACATAAGTCCTTGGTAATTTCTCTTTAATTTATCACCAAGGTGTATAATGCAGTTTTTCGACTGGTTTGGGAATCCCTTTGTCTAGATTTCCAGAGTAGTCACTTTTGTTCCTTTTTGACTCCTTGAAAGAAAAGGTCCATTTGAGCACTTGTAACTTTAGGCTCATTCAAAACCAAAGGGGACTAGAGTCATCTTTAGCTTTTTCTCGACTCTTAAAAATTGAAAAATCAAAGTTGTGTCAAAGCGTCATAAAAACTTATTTATTTCAGAATAACATTTTCCCCTTAATTTTATGTTGATCAAGTAATCCACAATCATGGAAGAAATTCAATCAAAACCCCATCGTTCACAGAGACTAGCGAGTCAACCATCTTTGACTTTGGAAATGAAACCATTCCGGGCAAAACAGTTTCATTTAATTGAGTCCAATTCATCTGGTTTATTTGGAACTTTTTTTTCAACATCGTCAGAGATTACAGTTACTCCGATAGTTTCTGGTTCATCTTCCTTTAGAGAATAATTTCCACAGTTACAAGAGGACATTAGAAATGATCCTAGTGTAATGATAGACACTTCTATACCTAAACCAGCTCCAGAGACTGAAGTTCACTCACCTGAGCATCTGGAAGTTGAGTTCCAGAATTTAGAAGTGTAGAAATTTTGAATAATTTAACACATATTCAACAGAGATTATCCTGATCATGTACTATTGCGGAAAGCATACACAATACATAAGCTCCTCTACATTGATCATCAATATAGCAGCATCAATAACAATAAAACATCAAGAACATTCACACATTAACACAGTATGTATCCCGGGGAAAGCATCTCGCTAAAAACCCCAACTATCTGTATATTAATGATTGAGTCATGTAACATTACAAAGTACAATGCTTATCACAAGCAATCCAGTACCAGCTCCACCTGTTACACACAATACAACTCAGATCTGAATCAATCACTGGCTCAAATCTCTTCCGCTGCTTGCCTGCTTCTGCTGCTCAATACCTGCATGAGAAATGATGATAATACCAAGGCAGCCACGTCTTTTATTGGTTAAATCATGTATTTCCAAGCTACAATACGTGCAAACTCATTGGCATACTCAATCCCCTGATTTGTGCAAGATCTGGTGCACAACTATAGTCACAACTGATAGCAATCTGATTCTCTAACACCTGTCCCTGCTGAACTGAACATGCACTGACATGCAACTGAGTTAACTGATGTATTCATTAGTTGTATTATGAGTTAATAACTTGTGAATTAATTAATAACTAATTCACCCAACTCATCTCTAGTCTATTCGCCAGTTAGACTAAATACAACCAGTTTAACAAAGCTAAACTGAACACAACTCCATCAACTGCACCTCCAGTCCACTAAACTCAACTCACTTGAGTTCTAACTGAAGTCATGCATGCAAATATTCAACTAACCCATAAGAACCACGTATTTCCTTCATGCAATTGCATGTGCCACATCCGTAGCTCGAACTGAAGTGCTGCAAGAGATAAGATAATGTTTATAGTCCAAATATTATTAAGAGCTAATAATATTCGACTGTTCTATTTTTTGACTGGCAGTCTAAAATAGACTCCGCCCATATGTCTAAAAATAGAGGTCCATCTATTTTTACCAACATGACCAATCATCCATAAATAGCATCCTGCAACTCATAGACCATGATCCATATGTCTAAAAATAGACATAGTCTAAAAATAGACTTTGCGCCAAAAATAGCCTGCGCGCCCACTTAGTGAAGGCGACTTCTTTTCACTAAGCTCCATCATCTTGTTGCAATCTCAACACCACTCAATAGGATTTGGGATTCGATTTGGGTGATGAGACTAAAATCATAGCCATGGGGTTAAAAGGAAAAGAATCCATTTCCATCACTAGTTCTTCAGACTCACAAAATGAAACTCCAAATGAAAATAGGAGAATAGAGTTGTTTCACATAAGGGTGATCCCAAAACATAACAATATTGATACGTTGTTCGATAGTGGCTCTCAAGACAATCTTAACTCTCAAAACATTGTCAAGAGTTTAAATATGGAAACTATTCCACATCATAAACCATATCCACTTCGATGGGTATGTGACAATGTGCAATTGCAGGTTACTAGAAAGTGTAAACTCAGATTCACTATTTCTGTAAATTTCATAGATGAAGTGGAGCTTGATGTTGTGTTGTTAGATATTTGTGGCATGGTTTTGGGTAGCCCGTACATTTATCCCCATGAAAATAAATATCATTTATTAAAAAATGGAGTAGAATATATTGTGAGAGCTCACAGCAAGAAAACAAATCTTTCACTTGTTAATGTAGGGAAGATGAAAAGACTGGTGAATTTGAGCAAGAATTTTGTGCTTCTCATGATCAAACCCAAAAATGATGTTGATAATGAAGCTTTTAAAGGTTGTGATTCAAATTTGAAATCTGAATTGGTTGACGTAGTTAACCAATATGATGAAATGTTTCAGGAACCAAATGGATTATCTCCCAAGAGAGGAATTCAACACGAGATATAGTTGCAACAAGATTGTTCTCTTCCTAACATTGGCATGTATAGGATGTCAGTGATGGAAAGCACAGAAATCAAGAGAAAAATACAAGATTTGTTGAATAAAGGGATCATCAGACCATCTTCCTCACCTTGTGGTTCACCTATTGTCTTGGTGCCAAAGAAGGATGGAACATGGCACATGTGCATGGAATTTCGTGCATTGAACAAAATTATGGTAAAGAATCGTTACCCACTGCCTCAAATAGATGATTTACTGGATCAATTGAATGATGCAAATATTTTACTAATCTGGACTTAAGAAATGGCTACCATCAAATCAGAATAGCTGAAGGAGACATTTGGAAGATAACGTTCAAAACAAAATAAGGTTTGTTTGAATGGATGGTATGTTGTTGGTTTATGTAATTCTCCTTCTACATTCATGCGTATGATGAATGATGTGTTGAGGCCATTTCTTGATGAGTTTTTCATAGTCTACTTAGATGACATCTTAATTTTTAGTAAATCTTGTGTTGAACATGTAATGCATATAAGAAAAGTACTTGATGTCTTAAAAAAGAAAAATTGTATTTGTAGATGTCGAAGTGTGAGTTTGGAAAGACTTCTTTAGTTTACTTGGGTCATATTGTTAGAGGAGGTGAGTTGAAAATAGATCCCTGCAAGGTCAATGTCATTGTAAATTGGCCAAGGCCCAAGACAGTTACAGAGGTAAGAAGTTTCCTAGGAACAACCCAATATTGGAGAAAATTCATTTGTAATTTTTCTCTTATAACATCTCCTTTACATGCGTTGACCAGCGTGAAAAAGGTTTTTCAATGGGGAGGAAAATAGCAAAAGGCCTTTGATGTGTTGAAAGAAAAGATCAATATAGCTCCTGTACTCGCACTTCTAGACTTCAGACATTCATTTGAGATTCAGACAGATGCTAGTGACTACGCTATGGGAGCAGTCTTCACGCAGCATGGTAAGCCTATCTTTTTTCATTTGGAAACTTTTAATGGTGCGGTGATTAACTATCCTACATATGACAGGAATTGTATGCATTGGTGAAAAGTGTGAAAAAATGGAAACACTACTTGATGGGTAAGGAAAAATTCATTCACACTAATCATCAACCATTGCAATACTTGCAATCTCAATCAAAGTTGCAGCAACCAAGGAAATTCTGATGGATAGATTTCCTTCAACAATTCCACTTGGTAATCAGGTATAAGAAAGGTATCTACAATAAATTTGTTGATATACTTTCTAGGTTGATAGTTAGTGCAGCTACTTTACTCAAGCATAATTATATTTTACATGAAAGTTATATTGAGCAATATGCATTAGATAATGACTTTCAAGATGTTTATGCAAGCTTGAGTCAAGGTAACCAAGTAGATGAATTGGATTATCATTTGCATGATAACTTGTTGTACCATCTTGGCAAGCTTTTTATTCCACAGGGAGAAAGAGTTAACATCATAAGAGAGGCACATACTTCTCTTATAGTTGGTCATTTCAGTGTAAGTAAGGCGGTGGCACATCTATAGAGGTATTGTTATTGTCCTCGTATTCTTGAAATTGTGTCTTATTTTATTAAAGGATTTTCATTATGTGCAATCAGTAAGCCTAGCAATAGGACATTAGGATTGTACACACCACTTTCGTTTCCTTCAAGACCATGGGAGATTGTTTCTATGGATTTTGTAGGAGGTATTCCATTGTCGAAAAGAGGTCATGATTATTTGTATGTATTTGTGGATAGGTTCAGAAAAATGTGTATTTTTATGCCATGTAAAAAGCAATTTATAGTTGAACAAACTACTCAGTTATTCTTTAAGAATGCTTGGG
>APFE030779076.1:0-27872 GCA_000404065.3 Pinus taeda | reverse complement strand
TGAAAATTGATAAAACGTGGTACCTGGAGGAGAGAAGGTTGTAGGTCAGCACCTACGTACTAGTATCTAAGCTAGTACAAGAGCTAAAGGAAATCTTTGGAGCATTGTAGCAGGTAGTAGCCTGCGTACTAGTAAATGGATCGGCTAGTACAAGAGCAAAGGGGGTTGTAGCTCCCGTACTGGTATAAGGCTGCACCAGTACAAAATATTGTAAAAGGATTTTCTTATTAAGAAGAAGATTGAGATGACTTGCAGCAGGTGGTTTTCTCCCGCATTGGGTTTCCACCTTATATCATGGTGTTCATGTGTGTGCCTTATGTGTGATGATCTATTCTATGTTACTGCATCTGTTAACTGATAATATGGTTGATAATGTTCTAATGCACTCATTGAAGATCAATTAACTTAATCATAGGAAGTTGTGGAAGTAGCATATATGAATCAGAGTTTGGAAATGAAAAAGTCTTATTAATGTGATAATACTGATTCACCCCCCCTCTCAGTATTATTTCCAACACAATGAATATTATTCAAGTGATCTTAATCATCCTTCAGTTTTCTATTTTTTATCAAATACTGTAAATACAACGGATTCTAAGTGAATCTTGATAGTGAAAGAGGGGCACCACGCCTCGACAACCCCGTCAGGAAGTAAATATCCTCGATTGTCAATGGAATAGATTTTCCTCTAATCTGGAATACCTAGTCAATCGAATCCCAAGCATCGAGAAAATACTACAACAAATGGATTTGTTGCCTCATGTTGGTTATGTGGAAGAACTTCAGCAAGCCACAATTTCTTAGTGCAACAACTATGCCCTGGTCATGTAAAGCAATCATGTCCTCTTCTTCATGTTTGAGTTCATGCAATGTGACAACCATCTTGATCCAATAAAAATCTGATGGCACAGAGAATAGTCCACCGGATCTCTTGAGATCAATTGGTGTAATTTGAGGGGGGGAAACCACTCTAGATCTCCAAAACCCAAATTTGAAATAGAATGATGAAAATGAAAGGTAAAACTACTTTTATGTTTACTATTCACATACTTCAAGAAAAATGTTAGTTTTAACTCAGTTTTCGTACATATATATGTATTTCTAATAAGTTTGATGGAGTGATTGAGCAGGTTGAACGACCGACGAAAGAATATGATGTGCTAAGTAGTGAATTAAACATTTTGGCCACCATCTAAGCATATGCTATTGCATGGTTCAAGCTCGTTAAAAAATAAACCTACCACCTCAGCATATGTTGTTGCATGGTTCAATCTCATTAAAAATTAAACCTACCACCGAGCATATTCCCCCACGGTTCAAGGTCGTTAAAAAATGAACCCGCCTTTGATAAATAACCTTTGTGATTGCCATGCTATCAACCTTTTGACCCTTGGTTGTGTTCCTGCCACCACCTCCATCCTTTTGGCTAATCATACACCTCCACTTGATTGTTTACCCTTTTTAGGAAGGGCTGCAATGAGTGGTCCTGTTAGCCAACCTCTTCACATCACCATGTTTTGAGAAGTTCCAAGCTTACCCGGAACTAGTTGCTACCCTAAACACCACTCGTTCCTCAAAAAATGAGTCTCCTTTAAACTCTTCTTAGTCTCGTTAAATATGAAAATATTATTGAGCTGTTGGCCTTTCTAGCTTGCTAAAGTGATTGGAAGTGCCATCCCTCCTGTCTATTTTAATATTTTACGGACCTAAGGGATTATCTCACGAAAACGTTTGAGCACTTGTCATTTCGGCTCGCTAAAGTGATTGAAAAGTCATCCATTTTGTATTATTTTATCCTTTTTCAGACTTATGGGATTATGCTATGAAAAATAACTGCTGGAGTTTCCTTTTCGTCCCTTTTCAAACTCTCTAAACATGAAAAGGACCGAGTTGTCTTTGTCGTTAAACTCGTTAAAACAATAGTGGCAAACTTGTCCACATAGACAAGAATGAGTTTCACTATTGCTAGACTCACTAAAACATAGCAACAGGTTTGCCCCAAAGGGAAAATTATAAAATAAGAATATGTTATCCTCCTCAAGCTTGACAAAAATAAAGAGGTACTTGTCAGCAATGACTGGGGAAAAAGGGAAGAAAACTTGAATAATTTTTATGGTAGCAGGTCGCTCTTGAACATGACACTTTCACTCCATCACCATGATTGAGTCGGGTTGGGTTATTTCATTCACTGGTCATTTCACCATTGGGCTTCCACACCATCCATCTATTGGGTTTAATGCTACCAATCCATGTCAGTGTCGCCGATATGTTCAAGAGAAGTCATTCAGTTGAGGAACCCCATCCAGTTAATGCCTCATCCACTACAATACCTTCACTCTCCATTTTTCATGATCACCATTCCTGAACCTTCTATCGTCAGATCGTTTTCACCTCCAAAAACTCATTTTCTTCATTTCATGTCATAGATGTGGGATACATTAAGGCCCTCCTACGACGGGTCACTTCTTTTCGAAATCAGCTAATTATCCAAGTTGACTTAGAAACACCCCTTTTAGTACTTTGAACCTTGCATGCCTCAATGGCAAGTTTCTCAGTTCTGGCAATAGGTTGACATCAATGGCCTTCGACCGAAAGATTTTGCGTGGTGTTCGAGATCGGATCATATATTCACACCACATGAATTTTATTGTAGTACCTTGAGGGTCATCATCATTATCAGTGATTCCTCTCATTTCCATTAACAGCTCACATTATTGGCTGGTAATCAGGTGATGTTTTTCCATGTTCGACTTCATAAAATCTCTTCACATGGATCGACTTGTACATTGAGCGAAGATTGAACGAGATTGAAGACCCCGGATCTAGTTTCATCCATCTGGGTTGCGATAAATCTAGGGATATAAAGACACCAAATGTACACAGAAGCTGCACAGATAGTCATCTGAGCCAGGGATGATGAATCTATATTTGAAGAGTCACCAGTCTGCATACGCAGACGACTATATTTTCTATGTACATGAAATGAATTTATAAAGTTGAGCATGGGAATGCCTGCCTCAACTAGATCATGAAAAATATATTATGATGATGTATTGTATTGTATATTATACAGGTCACCTTCTAGTTTCGAAAGCCTCAGATCCCCATGACAAAGCATTTCACCCAACATCAAAGATTTATGACTTCATGCTTTAGGGGGAAACTATTATAGACATATTTGGACACTGCAACCCCAATCTTATATGTTGATAAAATAGGGATCGTTAACCCCTAAAAGTGTTGTTTCATACCCTAAAGGATCATGGTCAATTGATTACATCATTCCCCAAAATTTCCACTTGAAAAACCATCCAGAACTGGCCAAAATAGGACATAATGACTACTCCGTTGTCAGGGTGCGATGCATACTGACTCCTATACTAGCCAGGTGTGATGCATACTGATGAGGCCTTCTATAGGGTGTGATGAGCGAGGATGGATAAATGTCCAAGACAATTTGCTAAGAGGATGCTCATGGAATCTTCAAGAAACTTCTCCTATGACACTTGCCTCTCTGAATTCCCCCCAGGGATGAGTAAGAGATCCAAGAAATCTCCAAGTGGAACCAAAAACAACAAGTGGAATGACACTAATCAAAACCCTAGAGATGAATCACACCCTTGCACACATCTATAAATGGATCCCTCATTTGAGAGATCTAGAGGCTGGAATTTTGTAATTTGTAAGGAAGTGCTGATAGTTTGTGGTTGAGAAAGAGCATTGTATTGTTGGTGTGATCTTACTTTTCATGAGGTGAAGAGGGCTTTGATGTTGGGAGGATGATGCTGGATCAAACAACTGGGTTGTAATTCTCCCTTCTATTTAATAAAGTTCTTTGATTTTTCTTCCATACAACTGCGCAACTGTGAATGTTATTATTTGTGAATGCCACTATATGTTCATTGTATTTCTGATTCTGCAATGCGTATCATATAATAGATCAATATTCTTTGACGGTGTTTTGTTGTTTTGTTTCAATAGGTATTCTCTGAACAGGATAATTAGGAGAGGAGTTGCTAGCTCTGTCAAGGGAGAGAGAGATCAAGCAAGGAGTTAAGTGGAAGATCCAGGTTGGTTCCTTTGCCTCTCCCTTATCTATCATACATAGAAGAAATCCCAAATTGCTTTGATTGTTTGATTCTAAGATAGTTGCCAATCCTAGAGGGCTAGTCAATTGAAAAGACACTAGTTTTCCTGGAAACAATCAGGGGGCTGGATTATGTTGAATTCTAAGGAGATAATGTTGCTATGTGATTTGGCTTTGAAGAAAGTATTGTAATGCTACAAGTTTGTCATGCTTTTGATGTGATGTGGATGGGATCCAAGCTAGAGGAATGGCTTTGAATCAGACACTAATGGTTGTAATTCCTTCTTCTATTCAATAAAGTGTTTGAACCTTTCTCCCATGTGTTTGTATTGTTTTAGAATGCTTATATGTGTGAATTGTATCTAATTCCATTCACTTATATTCAATAGATAGTTTCCTTTGATCGATTCTTTTTTTTGTGTGTTCATAGGTACTTATCAAGCGTATTAAGTACAGGAAGGAGCAATAGGATCGATACAAAGGAGATGAGAGGAAAGCGGAACTACAAGTAGGTCTTCTCATCTTCGCATCTTATTTATTGCTTATAGGAAAGGACTAAAGCACTTTAAACTGTTGTTTTAGATATGGATACTTACCTAGGGAATTAGTATTTATCCGTAGATACCAAATTCTCCAAAAGAAATTGGTGACTCCTCTGGGGAATTTGTATAGTGTTCAAACATCAAATCATCCATTCACATCATGCATAATGTACTACAGTACCTTGAGAATCATTATCATTATCAGTGATTTCTCTCGCATCTGTTAACAACTTACATCATTGGCTGGTAATTAGATGGTGTCTTCCCATGTTCGACTTCAGTTCACATATTCACATGGTTAGACTCGTACTTGAGCAAACGATTGAATGAGATAGAAGACCCAGGATCTAGTTTCATCCATCCAGGCTGCGATTTTAGGATTACTAAATCATATGTACAATGGCTTTACATCTATGGTTATTCCGATGATGGGTCTATATCTATAGATGGCTGCTTATGTACATGTAATGAAAGTTTATAAGATGAGCATGGGTATGCCTTCCCTCAGAGATTCATGTAAAAATAGAAAAAAATAAAATTATATATGTATTGTAATTGATGCAGGTCACCTTCAACTTCGATACCTCCTCATCACATCATAAAGAATTTCATTCAACATTGGCATTTTTCCAACTTCATGATTTATGGGGAAGTTGTTATAGATCCATTTGGGCACATCAATCCCATCATCCAGATTAGTATTTTAGGGCTCATCAAACCCTAATTTCAGTTGTTATATGCCCTAAACGAGTCACCCATTTGGATGCCTCCTTCCTGGATAGTTTCATGACTTGAAGACATCCAGAAATGGCCTCTAGAGGGACCACCACAGATAGGTCCATGTAAGGGTTTGTTGTGGAGCAGTTACGTCCATGCCAGGGTGCTCTGTAGAGCACTTAGGCTTTCTTTCAACTACACTAGGCAAGATTGAGCAAAATTCACATAGGTTTTGGGTAATATTCTTATCTTTTGGACTCATCTAGAACGTTCCCTCACTTATCAACTCCTATGAGCTTAAAAATGGATGAGGAACGAGATAAGATGCATCATAATTTCTCATCCCTTCCTCCATGGAACTAATTCTAAGTATGTAAGACCATTTAATGCCACCATTTATGACAAAACCTCCTTCATCTTCCTATAAATTGACCACTCATCTAAGTGATCAGGGGGTTGGATTATGTTGAATTGTAAGGAGATAATGTTGCTATGAGATTTGGCTTTGAAGCAAGTATTGTAATACTACAAGTTTTTCATGCTTTTGATGTGAAGTGGATGGGATCCAAGCTAGAGGAATGGCTTTGAATCAAACACCAATGGTTATAATTCCTTCTTCTATTCAATAAAGTGTTTGAACCTTTCTCCCATATGTTTGTATTGTTTTATAATGCTTATATGAGTGAATTGTATATGATTATATTCACTTATATTCAATAGATCATTTGCTTTGATCAATTCTTTGTTTTTTTTTGTGTTTACAAGTACTTCTCAAGCATATTAAGTACGGGAAGGAGCAATAGGATTGATACAAAGGAGACAAGAGGAAAGCGGAACTACAAGTAGGTCTTCTCATGTTCTCATCTTATCTATCGCTTATAGGAAAAGACTAAAACACTTTAAATTGGTGTTCTAGATATGGATACTTATCTAGGAAATTAATATTTATCCATAGATAACAAATTTTCCAAAAGAAATTGATGACTCCACTGGGGAATTTCTATAGTGTTCAACATCAAATCATCCATTCACACCATGCATAATGTACTACAGTACCTTGAGGATCATTATCATTATCCGTGATTTCTCTCGCATCTGTTAACAACTTACATCATTGGCTGGTAATTAGATGGTGTCTTCCCATGTTTGACTTTAGATCACACGTTCACATGGTTAGAAACGTACTTGAGAAAACGATTGAACGAGATAGAAGACCCCGAATGTAGTTTCATCCATCTGGGCTGCGATTTCAGGAGTACTAAATCATACGTACAATGGCTTTACATCGATGGCAATTCTGATAATGGGTATATATCTGTAGATGATTGTTTATGTACATGTAATGAAAATTTATAAGCTGAGCATGGGTATGCCTTCCCTCAGTGATTCATGTAAAAATAAAAATAAATTATATATGTATTGTAATTGATGCAGGTCACCTTCAACTCCAATACCTCCTCATCACATTGTAAAGCATTTCATTCGACATTGGAATTTT
Organism: Pinus taeda; assembly: GCA_000404065.3. Classification (NCBI taxonomy): domain Eukaryota; kingdom Viridiplantae; phylum Streptophyta; class Pinopsida; order Pinales; family Pinaceae; genus Pinus; species Pinus taeda. The sequence continues at coordinate 21,028 of APFE030779076.1, read as the reverse complement.
TCCGACTTCATGATTTAGGGGGTAGCTATTACAGATCAATTTGCGTACATCAATCCCATCATCTAGATCAGTATTTTAGGGCTCATGAAACCCTAATTTCAGTTGCTACATGCCCTAAACAAGTCACCCCTTTGGATGCCTCCTTCCTGGACAATTTCATGACTTGAAGACATCCAGAAATGGCCTCTAGAGGGACCATCATAGCTAAGCCCATGTGAGGGTGTGCTACAAAGCAGTTAAGTCCATGCAAGGATGCTCTGCAGAGCACCTAGGCTTCCTTTCAACTGTGTTGGGCAAGATTGAGCGAAATTCACATAAGGTTTGGGGAATATTCTTATATTTTGGAGTCATATAGAAGGTTCCCTCACTTATCAACTCCTATGAGCTTGAAAATGGATGAGGAATGAATTAAGATGCTTCCCATTCTCTCATCCCTTCCTCCATGGAACTGATTCTAAGTATGGAAGGCCATTCAATGCCACATTTATGACAAAGCCTCCTTCATCTTCCTATAAAATTACCACTCATCTAAGTGATCAGGGTGATATATTATGTTGAATTATAGGAGATAACATTGCTATGAGATTTGGCTTTGAAGCAAGTATTGTAATGCTACAAGTTTGTCATGCTTTTGATGTGATGTGGATGGGATCCAAGCTGGAGAAATGGCTTTTAATCAGACACCAATGGTTGTAAATCCTTCTTCTATTCAATAAAGTGTTTGAAACTTTCTCCCATATGTTTGTATTGGTTTATAATTATTATATGTGTGAATTGTATCTAATTCCATTCACTTATATTCAGTAGATCGTTTTCTTTGATTGATTCTTTGTTTTCTGTTGTGTTTACAGGTACTTCTCAATTGTATTAAGTATGGGAAGGAGTGATTGGATCGATACAAAGGAGACGAGAGGAAAGAGGAACTACAAGTAGGCATTCTCATCTTCTCATCTTATCTATTGCTTATAGGAAAATATTAAAATACTTTAAATTATTGTTCTAGATATGGCTACTTATCTAGGGAATTAGTATTTATCCGTAGATACCAAATTCTCCAAAACAGAGATGTTCTAATGCATAACTTTTACTCTCACCATTAAACTTGTTTTTTTACAAGAGATAAGATTCGATAGGAATTTGGGAACATATTTCTCTAGAAACACAAATCCAAACACAAGGGTCAAAAGAAGCCATTATAAGATAAAAAAATTGAACTAGGTTTAACTTATCATCTTCCTTCCTTCTAGTGCTAGAAGTGTTGATAGTGTTGGATAATCCCCCACCACTTGGGGGTCTTCCTAGTATGAAGTACCAATTAGACCTGACATTTTTTGGGATAGGAGCTCCATCTAGGATGCCATTTCAACTACCATTACGTGTGTTTTTTTCTCTTGGATATCAAATGCATAGACAAGTGTAAGACCAAGTGTAATATGTCAGAAGGATGGGGATGAAATCAACCCTCCGTTAATGACTTGCAAAACATGATACAAGAACATAACAACAACATACTAGGTGAGAGCATGCCTTAAGGAAGAATAAAATATTTGAGACTAAGACATACACAAGTAATAGAGTGCCAGAGACCAAATGAAAATTAGTTCACAATTAATTACTAACCTTAACATTGAATGAGGAACAATATTCAATGCCAACACACCATCCACATGAAACAAAATAATTCATAATCATCTAACCAATGTCTAAACCCACATACCTAAATAAAAAAAGCACGAATAGTCATTACAAGTGCCATTAACATGTAGGAAAATTAATGCATGAATTGAAATCTTCTCATTAATATTGTCTCCAATTCAAGTACAAGTACACAAGCTCGTCAAAACCTAGTAGTGGGATATGAGCACCTCATATCATCTTCATGAAATAACAATATCCTCACTATCCCTCCACCCCTAAGCTACCAAGAGTGAGTGCATTCAACTCCTTAAGTGAAAAATAGAAATCCTATTACTAGCCTAACTTAAGTGCTAAAAGTCCATTTGGAAGAAGGTGCATGAGATTACATTTATAGAATGAGGAGGGTAACCTTTCACCTTCTCCTATGACCTTTTGACTTCTAGTTGAATCTTTATCTCCCCCAGTACTTTTAGTCTTCCACCATGACTTTTACGCTTCTAAGTGGCCTTTGATATTCCCTCTTGGTGTTTTCATATTTTCAATGTTTGTCATTAATGACAAAATAATACATTTATAATATGATGATTGGGAATTCAATGTGCTCCAACATAACATCTTGTAGGAAACATTAGGCTTTAAGGAATTTTCCATTGCCATCGTGACACCATAGGGTCATCTTGCTGTTGGTTGTAATATCTAACAATTTTTATGAAGAATTCCATACATCCATGCGACACTAGACTTGCAATATTCCCACAACTTTAGAATTGAAAACATGCAATTAATAATCCCATCAAATATTATAAGACTTTAATATAACAAGATAAAAAAACAAGTACTAATTATATCTCATTCATCATAAATGAAATTGTTCAATAAAATTAACCTTGAGAAACCCAAGAGAGTCCACGTCCTTGGAATGAGAATTTAATATTAAGTTTGCAATATCCTCCTTCAATGCATCATAATTTAGAGTTTTCCACACAAAATTTTATGGAACCTTTATGGGATTTATCAAATCCTTTATATGCCATAATTATAGCTTATATTATAGCCTCTTATCACATTGTTCCACATGGTTTCCATCATGTTTCCAACATAATTTTGTACCACAACATCTATATATAGTATATATTGGTGCATTTCTATTCTAATTCAATGCATTGTTCATTATATTCATAATTGTTTGTTTGGTATTAGCTATTCAACATAAAATGTGTTATAAGGTTGCCATGTTTTGTTATTTTCACTAACTGTGTTGTATAACTATATATTGGTGTGATTTTGTTTTATCTTAATATACCTTGAACGTTCCCATAATGTATCTTGTTGCAGTGCATTATTATCCTTTTATTGACATGTTGTTCTCACCAACATTCGAGGGGTCTCTCCTATATGTGGTCCCAATTAGACCTCACACCGTTTGGGATAGGAGCCCCATCAAGAATCTGGCCTGGTTTTCAATTTCCTAAATATTTTCCTTTGCTCTAACTTTCATCAAGAGATAGGAACACATGTGTTCCTTAGAAAAGAAATTAAGTGTGCCTAATGAGTGTCTAGGTGTAGGTGTGTCAAGGTTCTTCTACTATGGAGGGAAAAAAAAGTGAGCCTCTAAGAGAGAGTTAATAGTACCACTCTAGTAGAAACACATACAAATAAGAGATTTTCATCTAACATCCAGCCAAATAGTTCACAAAGATGCAACGATAATTGCAACCATTAAAACACATTCTCAATATGATAGCACTAAAATAACTGAAATAGTTCAACTACTTTAGTATAGGTGAAAAACAAACATTAATCATAAACATTCACAGAATAGTCTTACAAACATTCATAATCCCTGCATGAAGAACATGTTGGCCATCAAGCTTCATATATTAAGTAAAAGTCCCATGACACATGTATACATCGAACACCACTAGCTCCAATAATGGAGCATTAGAACCACCACTTTCTCCTCAAAATAAATAGTGTGTCTCTCTAATGCCTTGCGATAGGAGCCAAGGTGAAAATTCATTTTCTTATAAAATGAGGGTGTATATATAAGCAATGGGGTGATGCTCCAACTCCCTTGTGACTCTTTGACTACCCTCATGATTGTTTTACTTCCTATGAATTTTCAACTTTACTTGACTTTTCACCCTCTGTACATGTCCTTTGACTTTCACTTTACAATACATTTTCAAATAGTAAATTACATAATCCACAATAATGATGTGGTATATGATGACTCATGACATGACATGACATGACGCTGCTGACAATGACTTCTTGACGACATGGAAATGTCAAGCCATTCTTCCTTCTCCTTCATGTGTATCTTCTTGGGAATGCTCTTCTATCCACCTCCATATGGCTTAGAGATAAGGAGTTTTCGATGATATCACGTCTTGAACTTCAGTTGCAAAATAGTGTCCCTTTGTTTTCTCTTGATTGATCAACTTGTGTAATCAACTACAAATATGTATTTCAGCATGTTTCCCTTATCCATATCCTTATTCATCATCCTATAATGGATTGATAGAGTACTTGCATCTGCAGTTCACTCATGACAAGATGACATGAGTATGATAAACCCATACTCTAAGATGTTGCATGTTGATCCACTAATTGGTTTTGAACTAGGTTGTAGACTAAGGGAGAGGCTTAGTGACTACACAATTTTGTAGCTTAGATAGTCAGGGGTGAAGATTGAGCCTTAGGACTGTGTAATGTGTAGTTAAGGATGCAATGGGAAAGCAAATTGCACAGTTTTGGAGCTTAGTGAGCCAAGCTAAGGGGTTGAACATTGATTCAGTCTATTTTGTAATTCTGGAAGGTAGAGGAGGCTAGATGATAATGCAATTCTATATTTTAGGAGCTCAAGGTTGGGCTTGAGCTCAGAGACTACGCAATGCATAGTTGGTTCCAGACTAGAGGGATAAATTGCACAGTTTTGGAGGCAAAAGTCAGGGCTTGAGAACTAAAACTATGCACTATGCAATCTTGCGAGGAAGGAATTGTGCATTGCGCAGTTTCAAGAGGAAAATTTGTAGTTTGAGGGCTATAAATACACATTGTGTAGTTTAGGAGGGTTGAATGAGGCTAAGCTTCTTATTTAGAAAGCTTTACAAAACTTTAGTAAGTGTGGGATCGATGAAGATGATGTAAACAGTGATGAGACTCAACTATGATAACACACTTAGAACACTTGATGACATAACAATTTATATCATCTAGGACACATGAACAACTCACTTTCCTTAGTGCGACAACTTTGCAATGACCTGCGCCAATTGGGACACTAAAGATACACTTTGTGATGACTGTGATAACACTTGTGTGATAGTGCTTAAAACTTTGGGAATGAGTGAGAAAAATTCTTACATGGTACGATCAACTCATTTTCAAAAAGATAACCCCTTGGAACCACTAAAACAAGCTTGTGCAACACTTATCATGTGAAAAGACGACATTTTTCATTTCTCAAAAAAGGGACCAAAAAACTTAGAGAAAACATATGGAATGGATTTCAATGTTTGCAACAAAAATATACAAGACCAAGGTAGGCTATGAAACTTGGTGTAGGCAAAAAATTTTGAGGGTGTCATAGCAACGGCAACACTTGGTGATACACTAGTAGAATTCCAGCTTCTCTTTCTTGGTTGACTCTTTTGTATAGGGTCTTAGTTCTTCAGGGAGTATTGACTCATCATGTAGATAAATTCTACCTCCCCACTCACCCCATGAATAAACATGTCCCCTTTGTACCTTCTCAGTTGAACACAATCATAAGATTCAATAATATCACAATGTTTCTAATTGGAAAGGGTAGTGTAGTTTGCGAGCTTTGGATTTTAGGAGTATAACGTTTCATCTATGGTTTTGCTCCACTACCAGCAGGCCTAGACAGTACCTCGACGGAGTCAGTACAAGAACAAAGCATTGCTATATTACCAGCAAGCTTAGATATTACCCTGGAAAAGTTGCTTTCTTCACCTTTCTAGATAAGAAGCCTTCCTCTTCTTTCACATTTATTTATATATTTAAAGAGGAATATGTGAGTATAGGCACTTATTTATTTTATGGGTAGAAGAGGAATCTCGACTTATTGAGAGAATGAGAGTTTGTTTCTTCAGAGAAGAATATAGATACCTCTAACTTAGGTTTTCTCATTTAGATCTGAGTCTGGGCATAAGGTTTCCTAAATAGACACAAGTATCATGTTTGACCAAAAATTTCCTTATGGATGGATCATATTTTCAATCAGGACTTCATCGACCAAAAGATGTAACCAACACAAGGAAGGAGGATTGAATATTAGCCAAATGTTGTGGTGTCACAAGGCTCTTCTCAATTCAACAACATGAAAAGAAGCCTGGAAATACATTCACACACAAATATTATTTTCATAACAAAATAAAACAAAAGACCAAGCCAATAAACAAGGAAAGAAAATATGTACATAGGGTAGCACACAATCCTAAATCATCATTAAAAATAATGTTTCAAGTCTTGGCCATTACTAGGAAGAGAGTCAATCTTCTCGTCTAGTGATTGAAGATGATATGTGTGTTGGATAAGATTTTTGTGCATGGTGAATGGTCCAATCCATAAGGATTTAGAGTTAGTGTGTTTTCCTTTGTCCTTGTGGATTTGTTCCACTTCAAGATCAGGTCACCCACACCACAATTAATTTTTCTTGCAGGCTTCTTGTTGAACCACCTCTTAGTACGACTCTAGTGAAGAAAAAAAAATTCTTTTGTTTTTTGTCTTTCTTCCTACATCTTGTGAATGGTGTCTATCCTATGTTGAACTAATAAGCATGGTTTGCCCTGAGATTCTTGTGAAATATGGAGGGCAGGTTAATAGATGTTTGAGGGTATGATGGATTCTTTTCCATACACGAGGAAGTAAGGAGTCATATTCAAAAACGTTTTTGGCATGACTCGGTCAGCCCATAGGGAATTCACCAAAGTAGAGTGTCAGTTCCTCTATTAAGAAAAAATGATCTTCTTGATAATGTAGTTGGGGTTTTTATGTGTAGACTCAGTAAGAAAATTTCCTTGTAGATAGTAATTAGCTAAATATTTCAATACAATTCCATTTTCCAATTCAAAATCATATAATATTAACAATAAAAAATATGTTTCATTGTCAAAAATAAGTGAAGTCAGAATGTTCAACATGGAAATGATATTCCTCTTAAGGAACCTTATGACTTCCTGACCATTCACCTATTTGAGTGTAACTTCTTCTTCCGACCACGTGAAGTAGTTTGTAGCAGTGATAATACAGTAGTGTTGCTTTGATGAGTGTGGGACAATCTCACCAATCACATCTGGGCCCCATTGTTGAAATGGTTCTTCCACTACAATAGGCTGCAATGGGGTGATTGACTTATTTCCTCTCCTGACACACTTTTTACATACCAAACACTTGTGGGAATAGGAATGAGCATCTTTGAATAATGTAGGCCAATATATATCAACCCACATAACTTTATGCATTGTTGTGTGACTTGCAAAGTGTCCCCCAGATAGTCCATCATGGGGAACAGGAAGTACTTTCTTTGAATCGATCACTTCCAAGAACCTGAGTAGTACTCCATTATGGTGTTTTTTAAAAAGCACGCCATGCACCAACTGGTAAGCTAATTATTTTAGTTTGAGTGCTCTCTTCTATTGTGCAGATAAGTGGGAGGGTAGTTTTTCGTGCTCAAGATACTAGCACTCATCAACGTACCAAGATTTTGTGATAATAATGGGGGAATCTCGCTCAAAATTATCCATTTTGATTTATTGCTCTCATCTGGATGGATCTTCTTCTTTTGCATCCACCACTTTTGTTGCTAACTGAAATCGACAGTGGCCCCTAATCATGTGAGATGGTTTGAACTCTAAATCCTACTCTTCTATACCAATCATCTAGTTTTATCTTCTCTCATTGAGCTCTTGTTGAATAAATAGTGATTTGATCATTGGGTGCAAACAAAAGATGATATAATGATTCCTCAAGGGATATGGCCATAAGTGCTTCACCACTTTGTAGACTACATACACTTGTTTATCAATGGTGGGATAGTTAAGTTCAGGTTCTTGTAGGCTAGCACTCATAAACAATATCTACCACACATTGTTTTTATCATCCTTTTATGTAATAACAATGACAAGAGAAGTATCATAAGCGAAAGTCTAGAGCAGAAAATATTTCTTGAAATATAGGTTGTACAAGGCTGGTGCTTCTGCAATAGCTTGTTTGATACGGGAAAAAACATCTTTTCCCTTTTAACCCACTTGTATAATGCATCCTTATTTACCATCTCATTCATATATTTCACGATCTTAGCGTAATCAAAGATGAACTTGCGGAGAAAATTAATCTTCCCCAGGAAGGACTGCATAACTTTCTTGTTCACAGGGAAGGGAATTTACGTAATAGCTTTGACCCTTTCCAAGTCTACTTTAATCCCACTTTTCATGATAATGTGGCCCAAGAGATTTCCATCTGACACTGCAAAATTACTCTTCGTGGGATTAAGGGATATTCCCTATTTCTGACATCACTCAAAATTTTCTTCAAATGGGGCAAGTGGTCAAATATATTCTTGGAAAACACTATGACATCATCTAGATACACCATTACCCTCTGTATCTCGGTATCTAGATAAACATTTTAGCATGTGAATATGGGTCAAATAAATATCGAGATTGAAAAATTAAGATCCTTTTGTATTCCAAGATTTATTTTCTCATGCAACAACGTTGAAATGTAGATTTTTTGCATTAACTGGCCCTCTGAATCAATTTTGCAAGTCGTATAACTTTTCAACTAATACCATTCCCTTTGGCATGGGGTTTTCTTTATTTTCATGAGATGCATCCTGCAACGCTCTTTCATGCTCCTCTTCATTGATATTCTCATCTTTGAATACATAAATGTTCGCCATAAAGTGCGGTATATCCTAGTCATCATTGAAAAATGTAAGTTAGTGATATTGTCAAGGATGGATGGCTTATAAAGAATTTATATAGAGAAACTTCCTCTAAGTGGTGATAATCTAGCAACAACATTTTCTAATGCATCCACAACTACATTATGAATTGTTGGAACATATATAGTATTGAAAGATCGGAAATGAGAAATCAAACACCATACCTCTTACTGATAACCTTTCAGGTCACATGACAAATAGTGAGTAATATTGTGTACTTATCATACGGTGATTCCAGAATCACATATAGCTTTGAGGATCTTAACATTAAGGTTAATGGCCCTCTATAAGCCCAAGATGAGTGCTTCATATTCTTTAGTTTTTTTTTTAACTCAAATTCCAGGTGTCTCAAGATCAAGTGTTTCCTCTGTCTTTGGTCTACTAAAACATAGCTAGATATTTAGAGGCCTCCTGCATCTTTCAACCATTAAAATACAAAATCCAAACATCATATGTACAAGGACTATGTGCTACACTAGTACTTCTACTACTTACTGTAAAAATTCTATTTTTTCCAGTTGGAATAGGAAGGAGTTCCAACTGTGTGTGAGGTGGGAATGGGGATGGTTGAGTAAGATAGCAACCCAAATCAGTTTCTAAAATGGAATTTCTAAATATTAGATCTGCAAAAGAAATTGGTTCACTTTTTTCCCTCGAAGGGAGTGACAATACGTATCATGTAATTCTCTAAGTTTACCCAGATTTATTTATTTCTTCCCTTATACAGAATCCATAAATGTGACCATTCTATAGAAAAATATCCTTGTAGTTTTTTGGACCAGTCTCTTCTCAATAGAACATCATACACTTTTGAAATGTCCACAATTACTATATTTCTACATTGGTCTTGTCAAGCTAAATGATCTGTGAATTTGTATTATCCCATTTTGCATTAATTTTTTAGCTACTGAAAAGGGAATTAGATTTACAGATGCACTAGAATCAACTAAGAAATTGCATAGATTATAATTTAAAATTTTGAACATTAACAAACAAGGAGGGCATAGTGTATTTTCTTCCAATTTTAAAGCATTAAGTATAGATTCCTTGGCACTAGAGGAATTACCAAATTTTTTCTGTGAAGAAGCGTTGTTACCTGAGGTGGGTTGTTTGAGAGCATGGACAAGCAGTTCGTGTTGGCTCGCAATCCTTGTATGTTCAAAGAGTGAAATGGTTGTGTGAGATTTCTTCATTTCTTTGAATATTTTCTAATCAAGTGGGGGAGCCAATACCAAAGTGTTTGGAGGACTCCCTTTATCTATTAATTCCAGAATGATGGGCTTACGTTTTCTATTCACGAGAGTAATTTTTGTTGTAGCCACATTTTCAGACTTGCTTTGAGTGTTTTGGGTTCAGTTGACGGTAAATGTGATCTTCCTTGGAAAACTATCTTTCAATTTTTTCTTTGTCAACTCTAGTCTGGAGGCCAAACCTTGGTTTCTCAATTTGTATCAACTGTTTTGGTTTTGGTTCATGTCCTCACTTTGCGGTTATTCTTTGACACTTTTCTTCTCAGCTGTGTAAACACAACTGAGTGTAGTTACTGTGTGTCCACCAATCGTAGTTTCTTCAACTGCAACAATTTCTTCATTTTCTTCCACTAGCTTAGTTTTCTCATCATAAAGTATTATATCAATGAAATGCGCAAAAAGAGCGTTCATGTTGTGGTTCCATTGTGGGCATGTTTTTTTCTAAATGATACTCTTGATGAAATGAATAGTATTGATCCATGCCCATACTTTCAACATTCAGTACAACGTTCAATATTTGTGTGGACTTGGACTATTGGTTGCTGCTACTGTTGGAGTTGGAAGCCCTTCTAAAAAAGTTCAACTTAGGAGGCTTGCTACTCACGAAGGTCTCACTTGACCTCCATTTTTACTCTGACAACTCATTTTAGAGAGACCTGATGATGAGGGTAAAGCTCTCAATATTGACAACTTCCTTTTCCTTGGCCTTGCTTATGGAGGCCTAAGACATTTTTCCCATGTCTTTGCATTTATTTGATGATTCATTTTCAATGATGATTGTGATTGCACGTGAGGCCTTTTCAATTGCTATTTCTTCTTCGTAATTCTTTGCAAGACTCACTTTTGCAGTTCTCTTAACGAACTGTGCAACACTTGTAGGTAAGGTAGAAGTATAATAATCGATAGTGATGGAGTCATGAGGTTTCTTATCTATAGGAAATATGTTCAATATATGATTAAACCTATGATTAAAATATTTCACTTTCTCTTTATGATCCATATTAAGACTACCCATATCTCTTAATAACATGGGAGGAGTTTTTTCATCGAAAAACGTTTCAGGAAACAACTTATTAAACCCCTTCCAATTCTGAATTGATTTTGGAGGAAGACTATGATACCATATAGAGTGATGGCAGAATTGGTTACACAAGGTAACCACGCTAAACTGTAACATGATGACAAGATTGTTGTGCTGCATATCGACAGAAGTGAGATATTTTCCTACTTATGATGGATTGGGTGAGGTAGATGCTTTCTTGGATAGATTTTAAAGGGAGGTGCCAGAAAAGCAACGTTTCTAGGCTTTGAAGTGGGTATTGCACGCTACGCCTGCGAGGTGGTGGGGTACGCACCAAGGAAGCTTGGAAGACTGGTGTGTATGCAAGAGAATGATGCTCATACGTTTTTGGAAGCTTAAGATGTAGCTAAGAGATAAATACAACATATGGGATTGTCTGCACGTGCATTTGTCCAAGAGGGTACATGAATATGGTAAACAACCTGTGCAGATGCCCATGAAATTTGCATTGGGGAATATGGTCAGTAAGCATGTGTTGGGGAGGCCATTGCGTGAATGGTCCCTCCACTTTAAATGACAGAGTGTGGAAAAAATGAGTGTGCAGAAGGTTACCCACGCATAATTCTTTAACGAAGTGTGTGAATCACTTAACAAGGTATATAATGCGCAGCGAAGTGATTGGGACCTGTGCATACCAACAATTTTGTGGGCTTATAAGACAACCTGAAAGAATCTAATGGGATAGATGCCTTCCAGGCTGGCCTATGGAGCAACCACTGTAATACCAATGGAGTATATTATGCCTAGTCCGTGCATAACAAGGCCCATGGATATAACGGTTCTTGGAGCCTTGGAAGAAGGGATCGTGCAGCTGAATGAAGAAGAACAATTGGGACCTGATGAAGAGATCCAACAAGGTAATCTTAGGCTCCAAGAACTCATGAATTAAAGAGCTTGGTTAAGGGAGAAAAGTCCTGTGGTGGAAGTAGAAGTCAAGAAGCTTGAGGAAGGAATAAAGAAGGATTTTCTTGATAAGAAAATTGTGGTGATAAAATAGGATGCGCATGATTACGTTGACAAACTTGGGGACTACCACCGATAGTTGATGAAATTTATGCATTGGATTGGACCGTTTATTACTAGAGGGATCACTGATGGTGGCATGATGTAGATGGTGAAGTGCGCGACGCATACAGTAAAAATAAACGGCGGATGTTTTCCAGGAAAAGTGATTAATGGTCAGTTGAAGCTGTATACATGTGGCCCGGCCACCTGACTAACCATGGTAAGCATAGTCTTAGCACTCTTGGAAATTGAAAGGAGGTGAGGGACTATAAACTACTTTGTCTGAGAGCTGGGCGATGTTAGGGCTATGCACAGGAGTGAAGTGTCACAGGTTCGTGATAGTGCAATGATAGCTGCGCTACCACATGAGTTGGCTGGAAAGTGACCATTATAGTAACTTTTCACGATGTGATTCTTGGCTTAATATAAAATGGAGCAAGCGATAGGCATTTAAAGCAAGCTTTATGGGAAAGATTTGGGAAAATATGCTACCAAGGGAACATTAATGGACTAGATTTGGGTGGAACGGTCGAATTTGAATCCAAAAGGCACTATAAATTGCAAAGGGTTGCCCCACAAACAACACTTAGTCATTCACAAATTGAGTTGTCATGCACCCAGAGTATTTTGAACCAAGACTTGTTTAACCTATTGAGAGTGTTATTTAAGCACCCAGTTGAGTAGTTGAAAGATTACTAGACAAACATAATGGCAACGTCTAAAGAAGCCAGGGAAATAAGAGAAATAACCGGCAAAGAGGCCGCACAGGCCATGATAGTAGAAGATGCCCCTAGAGTGTCGGGATGGTTGTAGAAATCCTTAAATCGCCACGCACGCCCAGCCCTAAGAAAGATAAGCAGCCCATGATTCTAGTGCACATTTCCCCTCAAAACTCGCTTAGAACTAAATTGACCATGGAGGAAAAGGGGAAGTCGTTAATTTGGAAATCGATGAGGAGGAGGAAGACATTGGGGACATCCTGATTGAAGAGGATGAGGGCAAAGACATGGAGGAAGAAACCGAGGGCGTGCACCCTCCAACTAAGCTACCTGCGTATGTTCCTCCACTGAAGGGGAAGGAAAAGGTGCCCAAGGACCTAGATGAGAGCAAGAGCTCTCTGCTAACTTCGCCGCTACCTGATGATATCATTTTTGAAGGAGTGCACCTGGGATGGGTGCTGAGTTTGAAGTTTGAAGATTTGGATCTCGCCAACCACGAGAAATTCCCTCACTTGGTGACTACACAACTCATGAATCAAAAGAAAAATACCATAGTGGGAGTCATAAAGTTGGAGCCATGAAAGTGGTTACGCGGAGTCGAAAAGGCAGGGTGGTTGAACCAGCTCTGGGTGTCGCATTACCATTACACCCTAATGACTATATTCATCATTAGGTAGCTGATTTGCCTGGTGCATGATGGGTTTTTGTGGCTCGAGGAGCCCATCCCCATCATGGACCACCTTGTTGGACACCTAATCCTAAATGGGTTAGTGTGGAAGCCGAATGGACAAAGCAGTCCAAGAGACCTTGGGATGTGAATCCAAACGGTCACCACATGTACTATAAATGTATATCAAATTGTTAATAAAATTGTAATGCATGCTTTATCTTTCCTATCTTTCTCGCTCCCCATGTGTGTTCAACATGGTATCAGAGCAGGTGTATTCCTGCCTGCATAATTAATTTGAGCCATTTGTTTATGGCCTTTCTGTGCAGTTTATTTCTTCCATATTCCTTTATACAGACCTGTGATCTGTCTACCATATTCACTTGATTGATGAAACATCCCTATGCCTAACACTGCCAGCGCTGTCCAAGCTGTTTTGACATGTCTATCCATCATATACGTTTTTGACATTGTCTGCACCTTATGTCAAGTCTGCGCCCTCTGTCAAGAGACCAGCTGCAAATGCTGTCTCACTGCATACCTGTGCTCTTTGCCTGACATACTACCTGCGCTCTCTGCCTCACCGCCCATGAACGTTCCTGAAAGAAGCGTTGTTCTGTCCAGCACTGTTCATGCTGTCCTGAATTGATGGAAGGCAGAAAAACGCCCTCTGTTTCATTTGCCTCTGACTTCTGCCCCATTGCAATGACACAAGCTTCCATGGGCAACATGACGTTATCATATTGGGGCGTGTCATCAGAATTTGTCTGAGCGCCTCCCTCAATCAAAAACAAAAAGTGAATTCAGGCTTAAACTAATCCTGTTTCATTTATTTCCCAAAAGCTGCAGGTTCCTGGAAAATTCAGACTGAAATTGGTCCTCTATTTCATATCATTCCAAACGGCAGGTTTCTGGAAAGTTTAGCCCGAAATCGATCCTCTGTCTCATTTACTTCCAAACAGCTATAGGTTGCTGGAAGATTCAGCCGAAATCAATCCTCAATTTCTACACGCAAAAGGCTCCTTTAACTGGATATGGTGTTGATCCTGCTATCGCTGAGAGGGAACTATTACGATATGGAGCTATATTCCTCACGCTCCTCTTCAAGCTCAAGATCCATATGGTAGTCTATTACCAAAGCAACCTGAGTTAGATTGATTTTTGGCTTTGTCCCGAACTGGTAGCGAAAGTTATGCTGTGTCCTGATTGCAGTTTTGACATGCAACTTTATATTATTCGTGTTGTTTACTCGATTGTATTGATGGCACACAAAATCGTTGAAAAGACATCAAATCCGTCTGGCGCGTATCACCAATTTTCCGGTAGTTTTTTCTTCGTCTCCATCTCTGCTTTATAACGTTCAAGACTCTTTTCATGATAATATTCTTCGTGGGCGTTGATATTATCTCACTATAACATTCCTTTCTCTGCCTCTCACACTGTCAGCAATCCCAGTCCTTGATTAATTTGAAGGATATATAGTTGGAATCACGGCCTTCCGTGAGCGGGTCTATCAGTCACTTGTTGTGACGGTTGTGGTGATTCGTCGAATTGATCTAGAGCGCGATGGAAAGAAAATTGACAGATCTCCGTTGAAAAGCATTGTCGATATTTTTGTGGAGACTGGCCTCGATTTATTATAAGTTGTTACTTCAATTCCTATCAAATGTGTCTTCAAGGCCGCTCAAACAGTTCCCACGGCCTCTGCAAATGTTGGTCCAACGTTGAAACCGAAACCAATGTTAATGATGAAGTCACTGATGAATGAGCTCAACGCTATGAAGTTTTATTCAACAATATAAACAATGTTATACCACCTTCCTGTGCAGGTATGCGTGGTGGATTTTCAAACATGATGACAAAGTTTAAAATTATAATTACAAAGAGATAAGTGTGTCCGGTTTTAAAATTCCAACTTTGAAAAATTAAATGATTTGTTGCAATGGACGGAGAGTTTTGATGTTGGGGAAGGTGATGAAAGGCGTAAAATGCGACATTCTAAGTTTGAATGGAGCTCAACATAAGTATTTTGATTAGTAAAGAGTTCCAATTCCCATGAGCTCAGTGAAAGTCAACAGGAAGAGTTCATACATAAGTGCCAAATAGTTTTGGGAATATGTAGATAGTCTACTGAGTGAGGTGAAAGCTATAGATTCTGTTAAGAGATTTAATGCTTCATTTCTTCAAAATAAAGTACCGTGAAGACGCCTTTGAAGGGCTACATGTAGTTCCACGATCCTTTGTGGCTCTTCTTGTTGAATGATAAATTGGATTTGTTGATACAATTTGTTGGATACCTATACCAATAGGTTTCATATTTCATGATTGGCAAATATAAGTGCCAAATATGCTCCATTTTTGCTGCCACAAAGGTTCCATATTTATAAGAAAAGAGAAGGTGTATATAGGCCTGCATATTCACAAAAGTTATGGTTGACCCAACAGTCTAATCTGGATCATGCCATGTTTTCAATTTATGTTGTAGAATAGAGAAAGCAATCTGTCCAAACTATTTAAATCTTGGCAGATCAGTAGCTAGGTAGAGAAACTAAGGTTCCCAACTGCTTAATCTGGGGCCTTGGAAGGAATAAGGGTAGTATCAGATAGGAAATGAAAGCAAAAAAGCCAATGTAAAAGAAAAGGCATACAAAGGGTTTGCAAGTCCAAGTGCACCCTCCAAGAAGGAATAAAAAATGTTAGGTGAACTAGTTGAGTAGGTAGATGGTGTTGCAGAAGTGATGTTTCTTTCAAGACCAAAGTTGCTAACAAGGTACAAGCAAAACAATATAGTGGAGCATGACTAACTTCCTTTTCCATTTTGTATATTACTCATTACTAACACCCCTTCATAAATTGTGTACATAAGAGAAACTTAAAGTTTTATGATGGTGCTTATGGCCTTTAAAAGCCACATTTCTTGTGCAAAAGTCTTTTCATTTTGATCTACTCTTGACTCCAAGTTATTTTCAAGAAAACTTGGTTATACTGGTCCTCATCCATATGTTCCCCCCCATATTAACAGCTAACTCTACTATTTACCTCCCTATACTTCATTGTCCCTATTATTATAACACCACAGTGTATAAACCCCACATTGTATAAATATCCCCTCCTTGGCACTATAGCCATAATCTTTACTCCCTGGGAATTGAATTAACACCTGGTTAAGGTCAAGAACCCATGTTCAACCTTTTTCTCCATCTCAACCCATTCCCCTACCCAAAGCTCCATTTTTGCCTAAAAGAACTCTTGAAGAAAACCTTTTAACCCCCTAAACCATTAAAGGGCGGAAATATTATGAAAATATACCGAACCCGCCTTATCCTAAGGTCGGGAGCCAGTTTTTGCCTTTTTTGTATAATTTCATCGGAACCCTCTTTTCCTATAGTTTTGCCTTTGTATATTTTGTACATAAATTTTGCATAAAATTCCGCATGTTTCACCGTTTCCTAATGTTGGCGGACCAAATTTAAGTTTTGCAAACAAAACTGTGAAAAAACCTTTGAAAATCATTTATCAAGTGGAGGGTCCCGCCGGTCGCACCTGCCAAGAAATATAATTTTTAAAACCTGCCCACTCACTGCTATTGCCCGTGCAATTAATCCTCCCGATGACCGTCCGATTGCGGCCTTGCCAGATCTACGGCTTGCAGCAATTTCGGAGGAGCCCGACGTCTGACAGTTAACAAAGACAGGATTTATCGCCCGTGCAGGTTCATCACCCGACAGCCGTCAGATCGCGCGCCTCGCAGATCAACGGCTCCTAGCAGTTTCGGAAGGCCCCCGACGTCCGACAGATACCTTCCGATATCTGTCAGACGCTTGCGTCACGCGGGGACAGATGTCGCAGCCAAACTCCGTCGGAGCCCCCTCTGACAGATTCCTTGCCGTGCAGGAGGGGGCCCGATATGGCGACACCTGTCCTTCCCACGTCCCCGTCCTGCTGTTGCACACGTCGTTGCCACGTCCGCCCACCTCGTTCCTCATTCGCCCACCTGGCCGCCACCTCATCGATCCCGTGGACCGGTCTCAGGCCGCCACGTCACTCGATGACGCCCTGCTGACGTCATCCAACCCGGACCCACATGCTGACGTCATACAAAAAAGGCGCCAATAAAACAAAAAGGCCATATTTTTACGTTTTTTTCGCGTTTTTTGCTATTTTTCTGTGAAAAGGACCTCTGTGCTATCTGCATGCAAACTGCGACGAACACTCTACCAGCCAACCTGCGGCCATCCGCCAAAGCTCAGAGCGCCAACCCAACCGCTACTTCGTCCCAAGCTACTGGTTAAGCAGGTATTTGCCACTTCATCTCCCCGTAAGCTGGTTTTTTCGCGATTTCTTGTAAAATCCACCTTAACCAGACATAAAATTGAAATTTGACCGGGAAACCAACTATATCCTACCTCTCCTGAACAGTTTAAGGTTGAATTACTGTGGCGGAACCGTTCTTTTACTTCAATTACTATCAAAACCCTTCCCTGTTCGCGCAATCGTGAACTCATTAAATTGCTCCCAAACTGTCAAAAGAGGTCTGTCAAACTGCATAAAAGCCTTCTCAGAAAGCTCGGCACTGTTCTATTCGACTGTACAAACAACCCTGTTGTTTTCTGTCCCTCTCAATTCCACTTTTTCAGTTAGCACACTCGGCATCTCAGAAAATATTTGAATCAGACATGGATACCCCTGCAGGATCAGCAGCCCTTAATGTTACTCCCTTGAATGCTCCTCAGAGAGAGCTGGACTGGCAAGATTTGGCAGACTTAGATTACCAGATCTCAGAAGACACCCCATCCAAATGCACATTCCACATTCATCTGCTAAATGAATTCAGGGCTAGGCATAGAGATGGAACAGATATCCTAGGCATTTGGGAGTCCTCCCTCCCAGTCTTCAAGATGCCCCAGGTCAACTAGTTCCCTGACCTCATCCACTTGTGTGCTGCCTGTTATGACCCTGTACAGAGGGCTGTGCTCAACCCACAAGGTGTAGTTGTATTTTACACCACCCCTGAGGCCATCAGGGAGATGGTCCAATTCAAAGCCCAAAGGAAATTGGTTCCTTTATCCCTGCTGGACTTAATCAATCAAGGGGCTAAAATACTCACAGAGGCAGAAATCCTGAAATTGAATCAGCTGTTTATTAAGAAATCTGATACAGTGCTGCATCCTCCCATCTTTGATGGCTACTTAAATCAACTGGGCCTGGACCTGGCATACATGATAAGCTCAGTGTTGGGGTACAAATCAATGGAGTTCATAGAGGAAACTGTGCTAGTGATGATGACAAGGTTTTCTCCTGGTAAGGCCCCCATTTGCTATGACTATGCTGCATATATCTCTGACAAGATACATGAGCAATTTCTGCACTTATCCAGAGAGAAGGTGTTCAGATACACCTCACATATTTATCATCTTATTCTGTATCACCAACATGAGAAGTTCTCTTTTGAAATCAAGAGAACTGATGCAGCAAGAAACCCAAGATCAGTGGTATACTGGAGCTCAGTCTTCCATATCCTTACATATTCACCCTATACATATTGTGAGTTCATAGATTTATTCATTCATCCAACCCTATCTCTGCTCTTGACAGCACCTCCTCCAAGACTCTCTGATGAAATGCAGAGGATTCTGCAACTGTCCACTGCCTACAGCATAGGAGATTGGTATTTTTACCAGCATCACACTGTGATTAGGATATATGGGTGTGACCATACAAGCTGCCCAGATTTGTGCCCATGAGGCTCTTTGCCTTGGAATATTTCAGACAATTCGGCAATGCCGATCAGATCCACTTTGCAGGAAAAGGCAAGAAGGCACAACTCAAAGTTAGAAACCAGCTTGGCCATTTTATTCTAAACAAAAGAGAAGGATGGAAAGAAGCAGATAGGATGTTGGAAGGCCTTGGCCTAAAACAAAGCTTCCCTTGGAAGCCCTATGACCCCAACAACTTTATATCCTTGAGAAGACAGAAATGCAAGCTTCTAGCTACGAGCATGAGAGCATGTTCCACATCCTGAGACATGCCAACCAACCAAAGTGGAGGAAAAACACCTTAGTAGAGCCTGTATCTCAAGAAGAGCTAGTTGAGAGGGCTAGAAGGCATTTATTAAAAATGGCTAACTTGGAATGTCCTTCTCAGGAGCCTGCTCTACCAAATCCTCAGACAACAGCACTTGCTTCATCCTCCGCAACACAACAAGAGGCACCACAGACTTCAGGACAGGGACAGGGCAAGGGAAAAGACAAAGTAATGGAAGAAGCAGAGGGCCAACAGGGCCAACAGGGCCAACAGGACCATCAACAGTAACCCCAGCAAGAACAACAACAAACTGATCAACGGGAGCAAGAGAAACAGAAAGCAGAAGGCCAGACAGCCACTCAAGAAAAGACAACTAATATGGCGCCTCCTAGACAGGATTCTAGGGTAGACTCCTCCATCCTCAAAACCCCTCAAAGGGAGGATATCAGCAGAAAGAGAGAGAGGGAAACCCCCCTCACAGAAGCATCAGACAAGCGGAAAAGGCTTAACCCCTTCTCAGAGGAGGAAATACAAAGTCTGGAGACTTCTGCCAGCTCCTTGCATCAGGAGCAGGATAAAGCAACACTAGGGGAGGTCAGCTCCTCAGGACAACAGCAGAATACAGCTGCAGCCATAAAGGAGCAATTCAAAGAAGCCAAAAGGAGGAGTGAGCCAATAAAGATTCGACTCTATAATCATTTATTAAATATGGCTCCTGCAAATCAACAAAGGCTAATGGCTGCCTTTGATGTGCAAGAGGGCAAAATGACCATGAGCCATTTTGCCCCTACAGTGCAGCAACCTCAAACAGCTGCAGATTATATAAGGACTAATTTAGAAGTCCTTTCAAAAGACATCCACCCCATAGACCAAATTGAACTCCACAAGCAGACGGGTGAGATGGTCTATGCCACTCTGGCAGATAAGACCTTGATTAACTACAGGCTGCAAAATAGCTTGAATAATACAGCAGCACAGCTTGAGTTTGAAAGGGCATCCTCCCAAGCAAAAGACAACAGAATCAAGGCATTGGAGGAAATAATCATAGAGTTTGGGCATGACCCCAATGACGTTAAGGCAATACAAGAAGTCCTTAAACTGAGGGATGCAGATATAGCTGCAATTAAAAAGAAAATGAAGATCCCCCCAACTCTACACCCACAAACAGATGAAGTTGCCCGACAGAGGCAAGAAAAAGATGCAGCAGCATTATTAATGACTTTATATAAAGAGCTGATAGAAACACAGGAAAAGCTGCAAGACACAGAGTCTACATTAGAAGCAGCACTACAAAGGAGGGAGGCAGGGCAATCTTCCAAGCCGTCCACAGAATCAATAGACCTTGAGGAGACCCCTCAAGATACCATCCCTCCAAAACAACAGGCACCAGAAGACGTTCCAGGCACCACAGTACCAGCCACTACAGCACCAACAACAGAATAGGCTGAGAGCCTGGACATGCAGAAGCTAAGGCAAGAAATTCAGGTGCTAGAGTCTCAGATGTCAGAACTCAGTCACGCCAAGGACAGCTTAGCAAAGGTAAATGAAAAATATGATAAGTCTAAGCAAAATGTGGCTGAGAGGGAGAGAGAGGTAAAAGCTCTAAAGAAAAGAATTGCAGAGCTAGAAAAGGAGCTCAATTTTGAGAAAGTTACAGCAGAGCTCAAA
>APFE030779057.1:0-18864 GCA_000404065.3 Pinus taeda | reverse complement strand
TTCGAAGGCTACCTGGCGTAACTTCAGGCTTCGTCTAAGACTTATGAAATAACACGTCAATGAGCAAATGACAAGTTTGTTTTCCCCAGTATGGTCGCCAATATGTTAGCGCTTGGAATTCACCTAGGCTGAGATAGACAAACTCTCAAGGCTACATCAAACCATTTCACCTCGTAGCTAGCCCTACGAGGTATGAGAAGGCTCTCTCGGGTCAGATTCGGTAGATCTTTCAATAGGATGAGCTAACCCAATTAGGAATAAAGATCTTAGGCTAGTAAATTGATATAGGAAGGTTTGCTTGGGGTTTTTAATTAAATGACAGGCTTTTCTGGGCTGCATGGGCAAAATCACAGCTTGAACAGAGAAATATAATGACTACACGGATTATTAACTGAGGCAAGGTAGGCAAGCAATTTAACACCAAATCTAGATTTAATATGGGATGGCAAGACTGGTGAGGAGCTAAGGAGGGCAAATAATACTTTGAATCCTCCTTAAACAGGAGAAAACATTGAATATGAGCAAATTTATAGGAGGAGCATACAATACTATGAATTCCTACCTAAACACTTCATTTGCTCAATTAGATATGATCATGAGGTGAATGAAACATAACAGTTTACATATGAGACAAAGGGAAAACTTATGCTAAATCAACATACCACATGAATCTCAGCAAATAGAGCTGTGAAATTCCATTAAATTCTCTGCCAAAAACTATACAATGAAAGCTCTGTTCCAGCACTCAGCACTCAGAAAAATCTCCCCTCACTCACTATCTCTCCCCCTTTACAAATTATTTTTTAATACATAAATAAACTATTCTAAAACATACAACAGATCGACCCCCAAAACAGGGGCGTTGTTTCAACTAAAGGCATGAAGATAGCACAGAATCCTCCATTTGCTCTTAAAGATAGAAAGCCTTCATTATTCTAGCATGAAAACCGAAATAGGCAAACGATCCTATGAATGCCACTTTGCAACTGTTTTGGAGATACGCTCTGCTGCTAAGGAAAAACAAATCGACCCAAAATCAGCGATTTGTTTTATCATTATTAATATATAAAACTAAAAAGAAATGATTGGATCTGCTGAGATGGAATAACGCATGCTTTCACAAGTAGCGTTCACAGGTGTCAATCTGAAGATATAGGCAATCTAATCATGTATGCCATTTTGCAACTGCTCCCCAAATTTTGCCATCTTGCAATGCGTTGGCCATTTTACCGAAATTAGGAAAAGATTTGAGTAAATATCTCATGAAATCATGATTGAGGATCCAAATAGGCGAATTGACCCTGTTTTTTTGCTGTGACAGATGTTTGTTTAAATATAGGCGTATTAGTCTATGACTGTTCGCCATCCCATTGAAAAAGTCTGGAGATAGGAATCGAATCCTATTCTGCTGGTCTGGCTCCGTTTGAATAGCACTTGTGAGCCAGCTGTTGCTACCCAAATCACTGCCGCTGCTATAGGATTGCTCATCAAAACCTTCAGTTAAACATCACAAAGGCAGCACTTATTGTTGACAAGTGTCTGTGGTGTGACATCCTCTGGTCTGCCGGGTGTTATACGAATTGCATTTCTTTAACTTCGGCAATTGGATTGAGAAATAAAATTTCAAAGAATGGTATATCCACTACAGCTCTTGGAATATCTTCTTAAACATCTATTCTTCGAATCTTCTTGTTATCTTTTCTGATGCCCTGAATTACTCTCTTAACTTGGAGACATGTTTCCTTGATATTCGGGCAATATAAAGCATTCTGTCATTCTTCAAGATGAGATAATTCAAGCATTGAAACAAGATACTCAGCCCATAACCATTCAGAAGAGTGATAACAACCCAAAATTTTTCTGGTTTCCAACTACTGCTTCCTTTCAGCATCTTAGTAATCCAACATATTGTCCAATTTTTTCTGCTCGTTGACGAGTTTTCTGTTCCTTAACAAACCTCCTTTTCTGTTTGTCCTCCTGGTCATGTGAAGGAGAGTGTGAATGCCTTGAACGAAGTTCAGCTTCCTGACACAATCTTTTCTGCCACAATCTCCGTACGAATGCCTTGATTTCCTCCTCTGCTTCAATGCATAAATTTTCTAGAGCTACATTTACCAACAATGGTCTATCAATTAGCTCATTACTAAATTCAACTTTTGAGACTTTTGGGGTTGGACGTGTGACTCTATATTGTTTCAACATTTCCCCATCTTCAAGACTTGCATACACAGATGTAGCTCCATAAATCATTTGTTCCACGTCTTCCATAGCTTCATGAATTGTCGTTTTTCTTTCAGGTACATTGAGTTTTTCTTGAGTCTTTCCAAATTTTTCTTTGGCAAGCAGTTCTGCCATTTTATGTATTGCTTTTCTTCGTTCTGACTTTGCAGTTGTTTGATCTTTGACCAGGATGCTAGGAAGCACTGATCCTTTCAGTTTTGATGCACTGGCATGAGAGGCATGCTCCTTTTGGGCAGCAACAGATGCTGGATGTGATTCACTTAGAAGTTGTATTCTGAGTGTAGGGGTACGAGCTCGAGAACCATCTACCATCAATTGGACCCAAACTGGTGACATTCGCTTGTATTCATGTAAAACATTGCCAAACGAATCAAGTATGCTAATACACTGCGATTCATGCCGTAATTTATATTGTTGAAATTGTCTTCCAATGACATTGTTGCTATAGGTATCACAAGCTGTCTCATCCCTATCCAATGGCAATATTACACTACCATTCTTACCCTGTAAATTAACAAATCCTCGAAGATCATACTTGGGCACAAAAACAACAAGACCCCTTTCGAGAATTTCTAATACCAAGGCATATTGTGCTTCAGCATGTTTCTGTAAGTACATCAAAAGGTGCAACTCACTGCACTGTTTTTGTGCTCTCTTGCTTGCCGTATGGCGTTGATTTAGATGGTCTGCTACCTCTTTCAAGTCATCAGTGCTGACTAGACTATGTCCAAATTTCTCCAAAGAAACACTACTCTTATCCTTGGACCCCTGGTCAGAAGTGGTGATTGAACATGATTCAACATCCCTTGCCTTTGCCACAACAACACACAAATTTTGTGCCGATTTCTTTGCCATTTTTGTTTTCTTATTATATTTGCCATTTGAAATAAAAACCCATTTTAATCAACATAGCTTAATATATTCTTAATACCAGCAAATCTGGCATAACAAGATTCTCCTCATGTCAGCAAAATGACAACTACGCGCCAACATTCACTTTCAGCAGATGATACTTTGACTTGGATTTGCCATTCACCATACCAATTAAATCTTAATGAAAATCAAACAACTGATCCTTAAATACCCATTCTTGTGAAGCCATGTCACACAGAAACTTCACACACTGATACAGATACCCAATTACCTCCAAAACCTTTTCTAGTCCTGAAACAGTAAGATCTATGCTCACAACAAACATGTATCCTGCAGAACAGCGGTCCAATCCTCCATGACCAACGAGATGAGACAAATAATCCTCTGGTTTCTTCAAGTATTCCTTATCAAGACAAGGCAATGACCATGTCATTTCGAGAAAATGAAAATCCCGGACAGCTTGGACCCAAAAGATTTTTCCCACTTCCAAAATAGGTCGCTCCTTGTAAAAATTCCATTGTCGCAGGAGGATAAGAACATGCATAATTGCAGTCAGGGAAGCAATTTCAAGAATTGATGTACCATTCAAGTTGCTGATCAAAATATTTCTTAATCTGCTTGTGAGGATGGAGGCAAGTACTGTAGGACTCCATTGATATATTATGAAAAATGAATATTCTGAATTGTGCTTGTCCAGGGATAGGAGCTTGAAGTTGCTGCCATTTGAAGAGCTGGAGATAAATTACATAATCTGAAACAACACATTAATGATTTCTTCTTCAAAACAGGGTT
The DNA here is from genome assembly GCA_000404065.3 of Pinus taeda. Lineage (NCBI taxonomy): Eukaryota > Viridiplantae > Streptophyta > Pinopsida > Pinales > Pinaceae > Pinus > Pinus taeda. Next base: position 14,958 of record APFE030779057.1, on the reverse strand, counting down.
TTGAAGAAGAATCAATCTCTAACATGAGACGGAGTCTAACAGGTTCAAACACTTTATTAAATAGAAGAAGGAATTACAACCATTGGTGTCTGATTCAAAGCCATTCCTCCAGATTGGATCCCATCCACATCACATCAAAAGTAGGACAAAATTGTAGCATTATAATACTTGCTTCAAAGCCAAATCTCATAGCAACATTATCCCCTTACAATTCAACATAATCCAGCCCCTTGATCACTTAGATGAGTGGTCAATTTATAGGAATATGAAGGAAGTTTTTTCATAAATGGTGGAAATGAATGGCCTTACATACTTAGAATTAGTTCCATGGAGGAAGGGATGAGAGGATAGGATGCACCTTAACTCATTTCTCATCCATTTTCGAGCTCATAGGAGTTGATAAGTGAGGGAACCTTCTACATGACTCCAAAAGATAAGAATATTCCCCAAACCCTATGTGAATTTTGCTCAATCTCGCCCAGTGCAGATGAAAGGAAGGCTAAGTGCTCTACAGAGCACCCTGACAGTGGACTCAACTACTCTGAAACGCACCTTTACAGGGGCTTACCTACGCTGGTCCCTCTAGAGGCCATTTCTAGATGTCTTCAAGTCATGAAACTGTTTGGGAAGGAGGCATTCAAAGGGGTGACTTGTTTAGGGCATGTAGAAACTCAAATTAGGGTTTGATGATCCCTAAAACACTGATCTGGATGATGGGATTAATGTGCCCAAATGGATCTGTAATAGCTGCCCCCTAAAGCATGAAGTCAAAAAAATGCCAATGTCGAATGAAATGCTTTACGATGTGATGAGGAGGCATTGAAGTGGAAGGTGACCTACATGAATTACAATACATAGATCATGATATTTGATTTTACATGAATTGCTAAGGGAAGGAAAACCCATGCTCAGCTTATAAACTTTCATTACATCTACATAAACAGTCATCTACAGATATAGACCCATGATCAGAATGACCATCAATGTAAAGCCATTGTACATATGATTTAGTACTCCTAAAATCGTAGCTCAGATGGATGAAACTAGATCCGGGGTCTTCTATCTCATTCAATCGTTCGCTCAAGTACAATTCTAACCATGTGAATATGTGATACTGAAGTCGAACATGGGAAGACACCATCTGATTACTAGCTAATGATTTAAGTTGTTAACAGATGCGAGAGAAAACACCAATAATGATAATGATCCTCAAGGTACTGCAGTACATTCTACATGGTGTGAATGGATGATTTGATGTCGAATACCATACAAAGTCTTTCAGTCGAAGTTCGTTGATGTATGCCTATCGCCGGAAGTGAGAATCCTGCCATTGATGCATGCAAGCCTCAAGGTACTGGAACGATGTTTCTAAGTCAATTTCTTGGATAAGGTGTTGATGTCGACAAGAAGCAACTCGTCACAGGAGGTCCTTGATGTATCCCACATCAATGACATGAAATGAGTGTAGTGATTTTAGAGATGGAATTTGACCGATGACACAAGGTTCAGGAATGGCAGTCATGAAAATGAAGGTTTATGGTATTGCAAAGGATGAATTTTGACTGAATGACTTCTCTTGAACATGTCGGTAACACTAAAATGAATTGGTAGCACTGAACCAAAACAAAGTGATGGATGCTATGATAAACCAATGGTGTGATAACCATCAAGCTATTAATCCAACCTAGATAGTCACGGTGATGCAATGAACGTGTCATGTTAAAGAGCGACCTGCTACCATAAAGTGGTTTTCCCATTTTTTCCATTTTCCCCAGTCATTGCTGACCAGTACCTCTTTATTTTTATCAAGCTTGAGGAGGATAACATATGCTTGTTGTATAATTTCACCCTTTGGGTGAATCCATTGCTATGTGATGTTTTAATGAGTCTAGCGAAGGTGAAACTCAGTCTTGTCTAGATGGACAAGTTTGTCACTATTTGATGTTTAACAAGTTTAACAACAAAGATAACTCGGTCCTTTTCATGTTTACAGAGTTTGAAAAGGGACAAAAAAAAACTCCACAAGTTTTTTTTCGTAAATTAATCTCTCAAGCCCAAAAAAGCATAAAATAATACAAGAGAGATATTGTTTCCAATCCGTTAATGAGCTAGAAAGGACAAGTGCTTGGCAATATTTTCATGTTTAGAGAGTCTAGAAAGAGCTTAAAGAGGACTCCAATTTTAGGAATGAGTGGTGTCTAGTGTAGCAACTTGTTCCGGTGATGTTGGAACTTCTCAAAACATGTTGATTTATGTGAAGAGGTTGGCTAATATGACCACTCATTGCAAATGTTCCTCAAAAAAGGTAAAACAACCAAGTGAAAGCGTATGATTAGCCAAAGGGATGGTGGCAATGGGATGAAAACAACCAAGTCTCATCTAATGAAGGAAGCTAATAGAATGGAAATCACGAAGGTTAAAAATGGAAACGGGTTCATTTTTACACAAGCTTGAAACATAGGGAACTATACTTGGATTCAGTTTCATGTTTACACAAGCTTGAAACAAAAAACTATGCTTGGATTCACTTTCATTTTTACACAAGCTTAAAATGAAAAACGATGCTTGAATTCAGTTTCATTTTTACACAAGCTTGAAATGAAGAACTATGCTTGAGATTGGTTTACATGGCCCCAACATGATGAAAGGGCGAGTCTCCTATAACCAGATGGAAGTCGCTGCAGTGAAGCAGGATGGTTATCCAACACCTTTTGGCTTCATCCAGATAGGGACAAAGGTGAATGGGGTGATTCCCTTCACATAACCTACAGGGAATCTTAACTTTACCATGAGGTGCATGCCCCCCAAGCTTCATTACATTCACCTAAGTAGACTACTTGTGGCTATTCGGTGGATGGAATGAAGGTTCTTATATGAGATCAAGTGAAATACTTGACTAAGATTTTACGAGATCTAATCAAAAACTCAAATTGGAACTTTTCTCCAGGGATCCTTGTTTCATTTTTAAACAAGCTTGACACAAGACAAGGAACTATGCTCAAATTCCTTGTTTCATTTTTTAACGAGCTTGAAACAAGAGAAGGAATTATGCGCATACTCCTTGTTTCATTTTTTTAATGAGCTTGACACAAGACAAGGAACTATGCTCATATTCCTTGTTTCATTTTTTAACAAGCTTGACTCAAGACAAGGAACTCTTCTCATACCCTTTGTTTCATTTTTAAATGAGATCAACACAAGACCAAGAACTATCCTCATATCCTTGGTTTCATTTTTTAACGAGGTTGACACAATACAAGGAACTATCCTCATGGGAGTTATTTCATTTTTTAACAAGGTTGACACAATAAAAAAACTATCATCATATTCCTTATTTCATTTTTTAACGAGGTTGACACAAGACAACAAATTATCCTCGTATCCTTGGTTTCATTTTTTACGAGGTTGACACAAGAGTAGGAACTATCCTCATGAACCTGTTTCATTTTTTAATGAGGTTGGAACAGTAAAAGAACTATCCTCATATCCTTCATCATGACCCATATGAGGTCAGGACTTCCAAGAGGTTCTCATCTGATGGGAGAACAATGCTCTAGAAGGAGATATCTGGGTCCAATTCCCCCAGTACATAATGCCCAACATCACTGAATTGATCATATGTTGATGTACGCATGGAACGGGTTGCCACATAATTAACCCATGGCAAGGATGATACCATTAGTACAAAAGGACCATTTAGGGAAGATGGTTGAATGGAAGCCATATTTGGACTAGGAAATGAAAGCTGGTCAACGGTGACAATTATGCCTTCATGCGGGAAACAAATCACTCGAAAGAGTGTTGAAACAATAGCTCCCATGTCATAAACATAGTCGCACCCAAGAAGTAAATTGTAATCTAAAGGGCCTGGGACTACCATCACATTTAGATAAACGATTTTTCCTCCCAAAATAATAGGCAATTGAGGAAGGATCCCTAATGGTTGATTGGTTCCTTTGTTAAAAAAGAACAGATTTTGGGTAACAGGCACCAGCGGCGGTGAACCGAGCACTTTCCAAGCAGTAGAGGAAAGGATACTCATAGATGCACCTTCATCTATAATAGTGGCAGGTACAATCATATTACAAACCTGCACTATGATCTGGAAAGGCACATAAGAAGGAAGACAGAATCTTGCCAGTCAATTCCAATCAAAGGAAGTGACTAGACTACTTGGAGGGGGTACCGTAGAAACGGGAGAATTGACCTCTTGAGTTACTAGAATGGGAGGATTTTCCTCCTATCTTGATGGAATAGAAGGGTTGCCTCCAAGCTCATTCGAATCCGAAGAAATGAAAAGAACGTGAGTGCTATCGTATCCACTCTCTTTGGGAAAGGTATGATTAACTGAAGCTGAAATCAAGTCAACTGTTACCTCGACCTGTTGATTTGGGTCGGGCATAGACTCATAGGATTCACTTTCAGAGAGAGTGGGTTTGACCAATGGTTGACTTGAGTCAGTCAATTCATCAAGTAGTGAAGCATTTAGGGAGAGTTTCCTGTAACCAGATGGAAGTCACTACGGTGAAGCAGGACAACTATCCAACACTTTTTTGGCTTCATGCAGATATGGACAAAGGTGAATGGGGTGATTCCCTTCACATAACCTATAGGGAAACTTAAATTTACCCTTCTTTCCATGAACTTTACTACTACTAGTTGATGGTGTGTCACCAGCATGATCTCCAGAAGTTGATGACACAGGATGATGTGATCGAGAAGACCAATATTCTAAGATCCGAGGAATATTAGGAAAATTTCGAAGAAGATGGTCTCCCACACAAAGTTTGCATGGATATCAAACTTTGTGAGGCTTGACGGACGGTTTCTCATCAGATGTTACATTCAAAGCAATGGTTGCTTGGTTGCCCCTCTGCTGAATTTGCTTCTTCTTCTTCTTCTTCCCTTTCTTTTTCTTCTTAGCCACCTAGTTACTAGTACCAATACTTTCACCAGGCGAAGAGGAAGAAGGGGAGGAAGAAACAATCGAGGAAGAAGGCAAAGGTCAACTTTAGGATCAACTGGAGGTTGATTTTGTCCAGTTGGAGGTGTACTCGATTGCAGAGAAATTGCAACATTTCGAACCAAGGAGGTTGAAAACAACCATACTGGCAAGCCAATGGTAAGTCCCGGAAGGGACAATGTAGCCATATATGGAGCACCAATATTTCCAAACAGAGGAAAAGGACTAGGATTCCCATCAAAAGGAATTATTTGATCGCTGGACTCTGGATTTGTCACCATATGTCTCAAACTAAGATCAACTAATGGAGTGAGTGTGGAGGATGTTATCCATGGTCAATTAATTTTATTTTAATCAAAGTAACATAACAAAACAAAAATGGATAATCTAGGCAAAAGGTTTACCAAGCAACTGTGAACTGCATAATACCTCTCGACGAACCGAGAAGTACGAGCATGCAGTCTCCCCGAATGTTGTGCTTGGTGTATCACAGTGTAAAAGACGTCCGACTCAGTTACCTAAGGATGGATACCAACCTAGTTTTTTCCTCCCATATATACCCAAAAGTACGTGGAGGCGTAATCCGTATAAGCGTTGTCTAATGCAAAACCACATAATGAGAGCATTCCCATATACTTTACGTACTATAAAACCACCCTATATACCCGAAGGTACGTGGATGAGCTATGATATACTTACGTACATGGACTGAGGTATCACACTCAGGATGTATTATAGACAAGTTAGCGACAACTGATTTGTTTTACAACACCGGAACACGTCTCTAGTGTAGAACCACTAAATGTTTTTCATTAGGTGACAATGCTCCATTAGGTAAATTTAGATAAATTTTAAGTTGATCTTCTTTAGAATTTTCCTTTCAAGGTTCACCACGTGATGTATGTTTGAAATTCCTAAAATGAAACTAATATGATAAGAAATCTTCTCATTCAATTGAACAATGAAAACCTTAGCTAGTAGGGATAGAGCAATCAGATTTTTGACAAAGAGCAAAGAGAACATCTAATGCAATTTCCCTAGTTATCCTTTCAAGCATTAACAAACTACAATATGAACGATGCAAGTTTTTCTTTTCGAATCCCTTAATGTTATGATGAACAAAAAGGAAACTAATGCACATACAATTAATCAATCTCTTATGAGAACGAATACTTTACGACAAGTTCGAAGGAAAAGAAGACTTTTATGACACTTTCTGTCGAACAAATATTAACCAACTATAATCTAACTTTGATGATGAATCGATAATCACAAAGAAGTCATTTAAGAAACATTAATCAATCAAATCAAAGTAGGGCTTTCAAAGGAGATAAAAACTTGTTTTCTGAGACATGACATTCATTGATCAATCAACAAACAATCAAACAGAGGAAAGTTGTAAAATCTCAATCCAAAGGTGAAAATTTTCCCTAAGGTGGATCAGCACAGGTCAAAGAGGGCCTACCTACACTGCAAAGCACTATATCTCACTCAAGGGTGTTGTGCACAGCACTGTCCCCTGACCAAGCCTGTGCTAATTCATGAGAGGCCACTCAAGAGTCATCTAACCTCAATTTTTGACCAAAGTTCAACGCAAAAGAGCTGAAATACAATCAACGAACACAAGTAGGGTCTATAAGAATGTTCTAGGAGGTGGATAAGCTACTGGGCAAGGTGATAGCTTCCCAGAGGAGTCGCCAATTTGTTTTGGAGAATTTGGTATCTACGGATAAATACCAATTCCCTAGATAAGTAGTTGTATCTAGAACAACCGTTTAATGTGTTTTAGTATTTTCTTATAAGCAGTAGATAATATGAGAAGATAAGAAGACCTACTTGTAGTTCCGCTTTCCTTTCGTCTCCCTTGTATCGATCCTGTCGCTCCTTCCCATACTTAATACGCTTGAGAAGTACTTGTAAACACACAAAACAAAAAAAACAAAAAAAAATGATCAAAGTACACGATCTATTGAATATAAGTGAAAGGAATCAGATACAGTTCACACATATAAGCATTATGAAGCAATACAAACATATGGGAGAAAGGTTCAAACACTTTATTAAATAGAAGAAGGAATTACAACCATTGGTGTCTGAATTAAAGCCATTCCTCTAGCTTGGATTTCCCATCCACATCACATCAAAAGCATGACAAAATTGTAGCATTATAATACTTGCTTCAAAGCCAAATCTCATAGAAACATTATCTCCTTTCAATTCAACATAATCCAGCCCCCTGATCACTTAGATGGGTGGTCAATTTATAGGAAGATGAAGGAGGTTTTGTCATAAATGGTGGCATTGAATGGCCTTCCATACTTAGAATTACTTCCATGGAGGAAGGGATGAGAGGATAGGATGCACCTTAACTCATTCCTCATCCATTTTCGAGCTCATAGGAGTTGATAAGTGAGGGAACCTTCTACATGACTCCAAAAGATAACAATATTCCCCAAACCCTATGTGAATTTCTTTCAATCTCATCGAATGCAGGTGAAAGGAAGCCTAAGTGCTCTGCAAAGCACCCTGGCAGTGGACTCAACTGCTTTGCAACACACCTTTACAAGGGCTTACCTGCGTTGGTCCCTCTAGAGGCCATTTCTAGATTTCTTCAAGTCATGAAACTGTTTGGGAATGAAGCATTCAAAGGGGTGACTTGTTTAGCGCATGTAGCAACTGAAATTAGGGTTTGATGTGCCCAAATGGCTTTGTAACACTTGGTAAAATTTTAAATAAACCTTCTATAGTAACTTGCATGTCCAAGGAAACTTCAAACTCCCTTTTGGCTGGTTAGTGGAGGTATATTCACAATAACTTCAATCTTTGTTGGGTCAACTTTAATTCCTGCAGCATAAACATGATGACCCAAAACAATACCTTCAGTCATGATCATAAAAAATAAAAAAATAATTTCTCAGTGAAGGATTAGTCTCTCTACATATTTGCAAAACATTTCTAAGATTATGTAAAGTCTCTCCAAAAGTATCACCCATCACTGTAAAATCATCCATGTAAATCTCTACACAATCATGTAAAAGATCAGATAAAATACCAAGTATCGCCTTTTGAAATGTGGTTGGTGTGTTGCATAGACCAAACGGTAATACCTTATATGTGTAGGCACACCATGGACATATGAATTTTGTTTTATCCTGGTCCTTTGGAGCTATCTTGATCTAGTTGTACCTGTTAAACCCATATAAGAAAGAAAAGTACCTCTTTCCTGCTAAGGTGTCCAACACTTGATCTATAAAAGGAAAGGGAAAGTGGTCTTTTAATGTAACTTTATTTAGTTCCATGTAATCGACACATACTTTCCATTTCCCATTATTCATAGGGACAATACCCACTGGCTGTCTGAAATAGGATAAATGAATCCTACGTTCAATAGCTTCTGAAGTTCATCTTTTACAGTCTCTCTTAAAGTAGGATTCAACCTTCTTTGTTGTTGCCTTACAGGCTTGGCATTTCCTTCTATGTAAATATGATGAATAAAAGTGTCTGGGTGAGTGCCCCTCATATCTATATATTCCCAAGAAAAATGTATCTCAAATGTCTTTCAATGTGTGCCTTAATTGATTTTCTTGTTCATGAGTTAAGGTAGAATTGATATTTAAAGTTTTTCTGGGAAAGATCTCAATTACCTTACCTCCACATTCAATCATATAATATGCAGGAAATGCAGATAGGAGGGATGAATTTAATTCAACTGTTGTACCATGTTCTTGGAAGTTCTGCTCTATCAAATCAACAATAACATCTGTCTCATGACTTAACTATCCCTCTGAATGCTGAGAAAAATCAAGATTTGAAATATAAAAATTAATTAAATTTTCCTCAGTGTTCTCTTTAAGCCTCATAGCTCGTGCTCTTGTCAACAATGGGTGGATAATTTCTTAATTATGTTCTTCATCAACCTAATGAGTATTTTCAGATAAAAGGGGTTTAACAAGGGGATATAAATTGATATGTTTAGTTTTAGCCCCATGAGTGATGGTCATGTTTCCTGACCTACACCCTATGAAGGCATCTTCTGTGGCCAACCAAGGTCTCCCCAAGATCAAAGGGTTCCATCTCAAACTAGTCTTAGGCTGAAGAACATAAAAATCTTGAGGATATTCCCAGGAATCTAATGAAATGAAAATGTCTTCCAATACACCTTCTGGCTTGACCTTAAATCTGTCTTCTAATTCTAACACAGTAGGGGTATGAAGCAAGTCAAAGGATCCTATATGGGACATTGTTTCCATCGTCATTACATTAATGGCTTCACCTAAATCAATTAAATTATATTGGGTATCCATTGATGAAGGTGGTAAATACAGGGATTCCATGGTCAGCATATTTTTCAGTGGGAAACCCAGTAGACATAAGGCTTGCAAGTTTTCCTCCTACTTGGATTGTAGAGGGTCCTTCTTTTGTCTCCCTGGATTTTTCGTGCATAGTTCCCTAAGTGTTTTAGCATAAAGTGGGACATCCCTAATTTCTTGCAGTAAAGGAATCTTGATGCATACATTTCTTAATTCAGATACTAGATCAAACTCTGGTTGTTTCGTTATTTCTTTCACCTCCAACCTCTCTAGAAAAGGAGGTTGGACAATTTGAGATGAGGAAGGTTTTGGTGATCTTATTATGTTTTGTTCTGTTGTTTCTTGTAGATTTTTTGTTTCAGGTGTCACCACTTTTCCTAACTTTCGGGAACATCTATTTGAGTAGTGATTATGCTTTCCACAATGATCACATGGGTGAAGATCAAAACATTGATCTTTCACGTGTCCAACTCTATTACACTATTGACATCGATCAATCTATTCTAGAACAACACCTTCCGGAAATCAAGCACTATAAAATTTTATAGGTTTAGAAAAAATAGGAATATGAAAAGATACATCTAGGCCATTATATCTCAAACCAGTTATGTCTTTATTATGAGTAATCTCTTCCCACGGTCTTATAATAGTTTTCACATCAGGACTTTTATCTGCATCCAAATTTTCTCCTGAAATGATTGCATTACTCTAATCATTCTCCGACTTGTGATGAGGCTCTGAAAAAACTATTTTTCTGAACAAGAACAGGTTCAGAATTCTTCTTTTGTAATTCATGTAGCTCATCTCTCTAGAATTAAGATTCGAGTTGCAAAAATTCGATATTCTCTTATGCATTTTTCAAACAAGTTTTAATGTCGGAAAGCATGTCCTTACTGATTTTGATACTATTATGAATAGTAGAACATTGCACTACTTAACAACTCTAAAAAATCACTAACTCTCGTCATTTTCTCCATCTTCCTATTAGAGAATACATGTAATAAACTTTCAAAAAGGTGTCGGCTACCACCGAAAATGCACCTAATACAAATGAATTTACAATGATTTAACTGGGTGTCGGGTTGAACCAAAAATACACCCATTTACAGCATAATTTCAAAAACAAATTATCATATTGTTGCAAACAAAATGTCATATTCTTACTGCCCAGCCACTTTAATGAGTTTCATAACCTCCAAAATTAACTTCCCTTTTTGTTTTGTAAAAAATATCAAGCACAAGGATTCGAACTTGTGACCTTTAACACACAATGTAACTGTATGAGCTTTTCTAACCACACTACCTTCTTAACAAGTTCAATTTCATTGTGCATTCATGCATCCCAAATACGCCAATTTTATAAACACTCAAACCACTCTCAATAATTCTCATTTCCACTAAGGACAACGCCAACTATGGAAACTATTGAAGTCATAATTGTTATGTAGCCAAATAAATTCTTCAAACAAATCCTTTTCAAATACGTAAATTAGTCATCTAAAATAAAATATAAATCCCTTTCTCCTTTTGTTTTAAATAAAAAATAGCTTAGTGATTTGATGGTGGCTCCAAAATTAATCCAATAGAGAACTAAGTTCAAATATTATTGTTCCTTTTTTCTTTTTCTCTTCAAATTTTTAAACTTATTTCAAATCAAAATAGAAACAAACTTGGAATATTTCCACCACTTTTAACTGCAACTTAATTAATTTCAGAATTATCCACTTTTACTTTTACTTTCTTATTTCACCTTTCTTTAACAATTTCCTTTTTCTTAAATATACTTGATAAAATAAATGAGAATATTTTCTTTAATCACAATTTGATATAGTTTTCATTCACTTGATATTCACCAACTTTTCTCCTATTAGCTTTCACATTTCTCTAATTCTTTCTTTGTTCACTTTCACCGATTTGGCTCTGCTTGTTTCTCTGTTCACTTTCACCTTTCTGGCTCTCCCTATTTCTTTGTTCACTTTGAACTTTTTGACCCTGCCTAATTCCACACAAAGATGTTCTTTCTGGAAGTAATAGAAAATATATAGGAAATGTATGCACCTTACTCGTGGTCTCATATTCTGGAAAATGTTTCCATGTTCATTTTTTTTACAATCATTTTCAAAAAAATTTGTAAATCTTTTTTTTTATACTTTCACTTTCATGAATCTTGAAGTAATAATAAAAATCAAAGAAATATATTCCTTTATCTAAAATTCTCAAAAATACCTCATATAAAATTTTATAATTTCATGAATTTTATTTTACTCCTTTTACCCTTTGATAAATCTTTGCCACATTTTCATCACTGATTCCACCATGTCAAATATATTTAAAACATTACTTTAAAATATCCTTTTAATCCTCCAATGTCCATAACATTTTATTAAAAAAAATCATTTCTTCGAAGGGCCTTCCCACTCTTCGACTCCTCTTTCTTGATCATAATGCATCTATGCCATGCTTCCTTTTTAGTTGAAACTTAATAAAAAATATTTTTATTAAAATAAGAATTCATATCTTTTCTTTATGATACAACATTATTTCTCCATTACAGACTTCTCCAGGTAACTGGTTCTTCTTGCTTCAACATAGATTCGATTTGTCTATTTCACATTTTAATTCAAAGACGCACAAATCACTCCACACATTCTCAGTCATCTATATTTTTCGCAATGCCATAGGAGGACTTCTCAAAAGGAGGTCAAAGTATGTGAAAACAGGGGCACCCAGGAAGGCCACAAAACAAGTGGCTCAACTTAATCAATAAGTGGATGAACTACCCACTCTGATACCATTGTAAGTCACACAAACTGGAAACCAAACTTAAACGTATATTAATGATTTCAACGAATGATGTACATAGTGTACATATAAATATATGCAATAAATTGTTGAATCAATTTTCAGGTCTTCTTGGACTCTAATAACCAATCACCCTAATACAAAATAACCCAACCTTAATCCCAAGGATTAGCTCCCTAACACTCTATCCATATCTCCCTCATCACTTCCTCTCTCTCTATCCACCTTTCTCCTTCGATGTCTTTCTTCTTCCCTCCCTTTGTCTCTGCCTCTCTCTCTCTCTCTCTCTCTCTCTAAATCTGTCACTATCTCCCTCCCTCTCTCTTCCCCTTCTCTCCGTATATCTCTCCTCTCCTCTTCTCTCTCTTCCCTCCTCTCTCCCTGACTCTAACCCCATCTCTCCCTTGTCATTTGCTCTCTTTCTCGACCTCTTTCTCTCTATGTATTTTTTCTTTCCTCCCTCTCTCTCCCCCGCCAATTCCATATCTCTCTCTCTCCCTCTCTCCTCCTCTCTCTCCTTCTTCTCTATCTTCCTCTCTCTCTCTCTCTCTCACACACACTTTGTTACTATCTTTGTCCCTCCATATCTTCCCCTCTCTCTCTCTCTCTCTCAAATTTGATTCCATGATATTGTGTTTAAGAAAGTATTGAAATTAAAAAAACTCATTTGGTTGTAAAATATTAAACCTATATTTTGGATCAACCATGTCAAAGAAAATACAATAATGAAAAACTTAAAACAATCATGCATTATATTTCCTCTATTATTGTTAGTCAATTTGTTTGTTTTCATCGCTTGGATCCTTAGTTAAGATGAATCTATGATGGTTCTTATACATTTATATATATATATATATATATATATATATATATATCACATCTTTATATATAAAAGTATTCTCATTTTTAATTTGATTGAAGCCTTGATTTAATTTCTGTAGGAATGTTTTTAGTAGTTGTTGAGTCCCAAAACCGCATCTTTCCTACACCTTTTCTAGCTTCTTCCTATTCATCTGAACCTCCTAAGTCATCAGTATCATTGCATATTAGTTTAAAAAAATGGCATTTAAAGTGGTTTCTTGACTATGTGTTTGTGTTCCTATTTGAACTAGATTTTTGTTTATAAGTTGCGGAATCTTGTCACTTTCCGCAGCCAACCCAAGTTTCCGCAACTGTTTTGTCAAAGTCTATATTGCAGGTGTCTTCAAGCGAATCGAGCCACATGGGCAAGTTGCAACCAACGTGGACATGGACCGAGTCCTACTGGCTCAATCGAATTCATCAGAAGAGGCCATAATCAACGGTGGGTAAAGCGGTGGTCAACTCAAGAGTCCTATGGTGATAAAACTCTGTTTTTCACCACGTGAAGCTTTGTGTGGTTGTTCCTATATCTTGGGGGACAATTTAACACCTGTGGACTACTCCATGAATCGGATCCAACATCCACCTTCCAAAGATTGAATCCTCACAGCAGCCATAGTGCTAAATCTCGGGACGTGGTTGTTTACGTGTCTTGTATCAGCACAGAATGTAGGAAACTAGTTATGTCATCCTCTATTATAAATAATGCGTTCTCATATACATATTAGTTAGCTTTTTGGTAATGTAATTCTGACTGTAAACGAACCCATTGTGCCGTAACTTTATCTCTGTGTTATGACTGCATTTTAATACATGAGAAGACTCTGTTTCTGAGCTCAATTCATGGTTGATCATTGATTGTCTGAGGATTGTGCAGAGGGCCCTTGCACAGGTCGAGGTCTTGTTTATTACTGTAGAGTTTAATACTTTATTTCTTTATGTTCTTATGCCATAATCATTCACTTGTATATATATCACATTTCTTATGGTATTAACGTTTGATAGTTGTCCATAGCTTTTCACATTTTATATACTATTAACTAATCAGTGCTTTTGTTTCAGATTACAATAGGCAGCCCGGGCATTTGCACATGGTTTTCTAATGACTAATGACATGGAATTATTCTTGTCCTTCTGCTGATTTTCATTTCTTTTAGTTTTTAGTTTCAGCACTGTGTTATTTATTTCATTCTTGCTCATTTACTCTTCTGCAAGATAGATATTAAATTACTCATGTCATTTTTAGTTACCTTCTAAAGCCAGAGCGAGTCAAATGGTGAGGGATTTAAGTATGAATGCGTGGTTTTATATTATTTTATTTTTCTGCAAGTTAAATATTAAATTACTCATGTTATTTTCAGTTACTTTCTTATGAAACCAGCTCAAGAAAAGATAGAAAAGATAGATCAATGCCTTAGAATTCAACCTCTTCGAGGGGGAAACCTCCTTTATATTACATAAATGAACAATTCTTGGATGATACAAATGACAAAACCTCCTTTCTATATGTAGGATTCTAAGGAGTCACAATATTACCCAGCCGACCTAACAATAATAATATAAAACCACAAAAATAACAATAGAGGGATTCTATGGGGCACAATAATAACAATATGGGGGCAATTGGGGCACAACAATATTAATAAGGGGTACAACTACCATAGTGATGGGGTAATCAATAGTATTATAGGGACCCAACATGCCCCTCTCCTTCAAAAAAAGTGTTGTCCTCAACGCTTGAGTAGTTCTGGATACTTCTGTATAAAATTCTCATCCTCCCATGTGGAATCTTCTGCAGATAAGTTCTTCCGCTTGATAAGATACTTCGAAATTGATCGATTTTGTAGCTATCAAGATCTTGTTTCTGTGACTGCTTCCGGTTCCAATATAATTTTTCCTTCCTCGTCAAGTTCTAGCAATATTGTTTGAACTGGTAGCTTGTCGCCTATAACCTTCTTTAAACATGAAACATGGAAAACTGGGTTGCAATCGAGAAGCGTGCAGGAAGCTCCAATTTGTATG